>CAHIKZ030000913.1:3195000-3255000 GCA_903632075.3 Acanthosepion pharaonis | reverse complement strand
TCTACCAACCAAATTTGTATGCCCAAACAAGATACAACACGGTAAATATGAATCAGTATATATATATATATATATATATATATATATATATATATATATATATATATACGTGCTGAAGACCTGAAAACAAAATGGCGTAACAGAATCTTCAGCAGGTATACCAACTCAAAAAGTCTAAGAACACTAACATGTGCAATTGTAAGAATCCCAGAATAATAGTTTAGCTAGTTCTCGAGTTTATCTCTGTACTATTTCTATTTTCTTTTTTTGAAAAACCTTATATTAACAAAAAATATATTGAAAGTACTATGAACACGTTCAAAAACCGTTGGTATCCACAGGTAAAATCTTTCAACAATAATAATCATAAATACAAGACTTCGTTTTCCAAGTATTTTTGTATTTTAAAAGAGAAAACATAACACCTACTGTTAAATGGAAATTAATTGAAAGCTCGAGCATGTAATTCTGTATAAGCCCCTCGTTATCTATGTCTTAATGGAAACTTGGAGAACATTAGATTTAAAGATAACTTCCTCCTCACAAATTTAATCTGAAGGGAATGAGGATTATTTGTTTCAGTGTGCTCGACATGACAGGTCCTAGTTGTGAAGGACTGGGAAAGGCTGTGAAGGGCATTTCGTTGAAAATGGTGATAGATTAGAAAGAGACAAGCAATGATTCATCTCTGTAATTGGCGTTGTAGGGTTGAAAATTATGCATCACTCACACGATCGCGCAAACACTGTCAAAGCTAGAAAGTGTGGTTTGTGTACGTTCAGACCAGTTATTGAAACAAAACTCAATTTCGGCTTGAAGTACGTTTTGTAAAGATAAACCATGGCAGACGTAATCATATATTTTGTCGAACAACAGACGAAGCAACGATTTTTGCAACATCTTAAGAGATGGGTCGAATATATGAGTTCCACTTAATATCTGTATTGAGCTTGAGTTCAAAAAAGACATCCCTAGCAATGAACCACATCAAGTATACAACCGTTCATCATGAGTGGAGAAGAGATAGAGATTCGTTTCCGTCATGGCGAAATGTTCTTAAGGTATTGTATAGAACAGGCTAGTTATTTCTTTTTGGAGCTCTGAGAGTGTTATGGGACCTTACCCATAATAACATAATGGACTATTCCATACGTAATAAATACTGCGCCTCAAGAGGAAGCATGGAGTTCTGTCTGAAGTCTACAGTTCAGTCTGAAGTCTGGAGTGAGGTCCGTCAGTAGTCTGTCAGTCAGAGCGAGCGAGTCAGTCAGTCGAGTCAGAGGCAGTCCCAAACAGAGTCGCGTTCAGAGAATTACTACTAAACCTGATTGTTCGTACTGACACTTTCTTTTTCTCTGTATATATTCCTGTTTGTAATATATCTGTGTTATTCCATATCCGTATTCGAGTTCTTTATTGGTTCTACCTTGGACTCTCACCGTGGTACAAGGAACCGGACCATAACAGGGAGCAATGCCAAGGAGAGATCAGCTGCCAGGTTTAGGCCTCCCAAACTTTCTGAGATGCACTCATAAAACCTGATTTTCAATTTTCATAAAATAATGATTTTATATTAAAATATCACAGAGCAAAGAAGATGCCGTTCCAAAATTGAACTAATGCTCGCGTGGTAAATCTTCTGAGAACATGGCACAGGTACTGTAGCTATAGAATTATTTGGAGAAAGGCAAAGGGTTGATTCCAAACTATTGATGATAATAATTTTATGTAAGAGAGGCTTATGTTTCTGTGCTCCTCTCCAGTTCACCTCATACAAATACGGTAAGAATCAAACATAAATATTGGAATGAACACTTACATAACATCAGCTATAAAAGCTTAAACTAAGAGGTCATTCGGGTTAACCTGAAAAGGAACAAAGTGCACAGCGTGCCACTTTAGCCAAATTCAGTTTAATATTAAGTTTGATATAAATTGCGAAAATGTTTGACCTCACAAAATCGAGGTCAAATTCACTGCAATTAAGGAGAGAGATTTAGTCTGTCAGATATATTGAAAACACGTAATGGCATTCTTGGTGGTAAATTCGAATTTTTATGAAACCTGGACAGAAGAAGACGTTATGCTAACTGGCGCTTACCTTTGAGATTATTTGAGATCACGAAAGATCAATTTTGTCATAACATAGTTTTTAAAACTACTAAATAATAAGCTAACGGCTAAGTAATCTTTTATTGTTTTTGTTCATACAAAACTTCTTAACTCTTCAACATAGTTTTCCACTTTGTTTAGCTGTTAAACAAAACCCGAAGCTACGTAAAATAATGGTGGCACAATGAAATCATTTTTCTTCCGCGGAAGAATTATTTCGTTAAAGAAAGAAATGTCTTGCACTAGATTCTTGTCAGGCTGTAGCTTCACAAATGTTACTACTTCACATATACCGATGAGTAGATAATTTATAACACCGTAATTATAGTAGAGAATAAAACAGAACACAGCAGAGATTATATTACGAATGGTTTTATAAAACCCCAAAAGCTGTTACAAAACCAGAGCATTGACCGAAGTAAGATAGCCCTACTGAAAACCACGTGAACGAGCGTAATCTGAAGAAGAGTATCAAATAGTAGAAACCACGTCACTTGAAAACTTGCAACTGGAACAAGGAGAAGGGGGTGGCAAATGCAAGTTGAAGGAAAAAAATATTACACGATCAAGATTTTGATTTTCACATGAACCCAAAGAAAATTTAGAAAGAAAACGAAAAGAGCGATAATGTTTAGTGTTATTTTCCTGAAGGAACGATTTTTAAATTTCATCCGATAGTTGCACTGGTTTCTGGGTCGACGAAATTTCCTCAAAAATGAAGAAGGGCCTCGAGGCGACGGAGATGTGGTTCTACAGAAGGATGATAAGGATATCATGAACAGAGGGTGTTTGCAACGATTAGGTCTTAGAGAGGATGCAAACAAGGAGGAGGCTTATACTTAACATCAGGAAGAGGCAGATGAAGTTTCCGGGACATAATGAGGAAGTAAGGCCTGGAGAATCTGATACTCTCGGGTCGAAAAGAGGGAAAGAGAGATAAGGGAAAACAACGCATGACATACCTGGCGGACTTAAGCAAGTGGATGACAGAACTTTGTCTGGGGGAGGGAGCAGAGAGAAGGTACTTGCTGAGAGCTGCAAGGGATAGAAGGAGAAGAGCCATGATCGCCTACATCCTGAAAGGACATGGCACATAAAAAGTAAAAAAAAAGCTCATAAGGAAAAGCCTAATATTACGATTACAATCGAAGATGTATAGAGCAGAGATACCGGTTATATCTGATGTATATATGTCTAGGAAAAATATAGATTACTGCCAGAGAGCACATTTTATTCATCGAGATTTCTTGAATGCACAGACCAATAGATGTAATACTGGCTGTTTAATGTTACAATGGAGTATCCTTTTCAAATAAAATAATCCATCATTCAGACAGATTTATATCCAGTAAAGAAACCAATTATACGCACAAAAAGAAAAAAATAATAAAATACTTATTCGCAGTACTTTGTCATATATCTTTAATGAAACTTGTATAAAGGAGGCATCTCCTGCCCAAATACACATTTTATATATATATATATATATATATATATATATATATATATATATATATATCCTACATTATGAAATGGACAATGTCCGACAATTATTTTTAATAGATTTTTATGTTTATACATTCTTTTTTACAGATACAAATATTTAAGTAAATGCTCTGTTTATAATACCGGCCTGAATGTCCGAAACATTGTCATAGAAAATATGCGTCCTTATACGAAACCGTCATATAGCCTGACGTGCGTTTACCGATTTCGCCACAGAGGAGCGTTCGGTTAGTAAGGTCGATTTTACTGTTTTTAAATTACAATCTTCCATGATTCTCTCACGTACATTTATATCTGTTCAATGCGTATCCAAATGTAAACAACCGACGTCACACATTATGAAATGGACAAATTCAGAAAATTATTTTTAAGACATTTTTTTCTCAGACATTCAGGCCGGTAAATTTTGTAAATACTGTTTATTATAAACAGAGCATTTACTTAAATATTTACAAAAAAAATGTCTAAACATAAAAATGTCTTAAATATATATATAAATATATCCCCAATAAGTTGCCTCTTCTTATTTGTTTTTGTCCGTTTGAGACTCCCACCGATCATGAAGTAATTCCGTTAGCCACAACAGTAGGTGAAGTCACTAAGCTGACTACTCCGGATTTTAAGTTTGGATTTGACTGGTTGGATAGAAATTTTAGTGGACTTATCAGGAGGATGTGTTTCTTTTTTGCACTGGAAACTACCAAAAAAGAAAGACATCCTCATGTTCAGCGGATGACAGATTGTATACAACATGCCAAATCCAAAAGCTAAAATCCGGAGTCGTCAGTCGAGGGACTAAAGAAAGTTATGAATCCACCGTATCTCCCCCAGCTGTGGGTTAATTAGTAAAAATTGTATTAGTAAATCATTATCTCCTCCAAAAATTGCAAAGAATTGATAATCCGTAAAAATACATTTGCTTAATTGTTAAGAGATAATTGATTCATTTCTTTTTCATTGATTTCATTACTGATAAGGAAGATCCCAGATCAATGATCTTGTAAAAAAATGGCACATTAACAAAATATATATGGTTAACTAAATATTCTGTAAAGGTAAATCATATTTACCGAAAGAATCGCATGTAATTGAGCAATTTTGCGCATATTCGTAAGTTATAAAAAAAGTTCTAATTCAGTGTGTACACATATAATGAATCCATTTATCAAATTAATTTAAGTAAATATTGATGACTTTTAATGGAATGTCTCATTTCGGAAGCTAATTTTCAAACTCACTGCTGCTGGCGTATGTTAAAATCTGATAATAGCTTAGATGTTTTTTACCTAATTAACATTATTTGATTTATTCACAATTGACTTTCAGAGAATCGATTTAACCCAGCTCTTCTCAAAATTAGTATTTGAATAATGAATTCGGATGTATGCCAGGTATTATGGCAGTTTCTCGAACTACATTTAATAGAATTTATCTCACATTCTTTTGTTCTCTCTCTCTCTCCCCCTCTTTCTCTCTCTCGCTCTCTCTTTCTCTCTCTCTCTCTCTCTCTCTCTCTATATATATATATATATATATATATATATATGTTGCGTCTAGCATAAAACAACCTGTCGCCTCTAAGTGCAGACTTCAATGTTAACTTTATATTTACACACGCTCTATCTCTGATAATAAGAACTTTATCCCATAAAGAGTACATTTCTTAATATATATATATATATATATATATATATATATATATATATATATATATATATATATATATTTTTTTCATATACAGAAAAAATATAATGAATACTTATTGCTCTACTCTCGGTAATGAGCCCTATTTTGAATTAATGCAACGAACGCTAGAATTTATATATTATTTTCGGTCTCTTTAAATTCATGGATATATATATATATATATATATATATATATATATATATATATATATATATATATGTTGACCCAAAATAACGGGAACTTTTAACAATCCAATAAAACTAAGATTGATGGAAGAAAAATATTTTCTTCATAGTAATTGAAACCTTAAAACATGCCATTTATGTGTGTGTTTCATTCTTATACGCAATCTTCAGGCCATGACGAATATACGTATAAATATGAAAGAGACTCTCGCCGACTGTTGTTGACATCGATGACTACTTTTATACATACATACGGTCTATTCCTCATAAAGAACAATTTAACTGAAAAAGTTTATGCTGAAAGCATATTTTCACACACACACACATACATATATATATATATATATATATATATATATATATATATATATATATATATATATAGTCATTCGCCTTCAAGAAATATTTTCTCGGCAAAATTGGAGAGAAATACTTCCAAACCCGTCTGGAATAAATGCAGCAGGACAATGACCGAAAACATACTACCAAATTAAAAAAAAGTTTTTTATCAGGGAAAAATGTGGACACTCTGAGACAAGCCAAGTCAATCACCTGATGTTAACCAAATAGACCTTGCATTTCATGTCCTGAAGAGGAGACTGAAGGCAATCAGAAAGAAGAAGTGAAAGACGCTGCCTTACATCTGGAAAAACATCACAAATAAAGAATGCAAGAGTTTGGTGATATCCAATGGTTTGACTTGTGATGCAACTATTGCAAGCGACGTTTATGCAACCAAATATTAAATGTTATTTACTTTAAGGATATCTGTTCCTATATTTCCGCTCACCTAAAACTTGATGATCTGATACAAAAAAGGTGGTATGGCCTCCCTCTGCTGTGTGACGTCGTCCCCCCTGGTCGCAGCGTCGACTGTGTCGTTCGATCCCGTTCGCGACGCCAGCTGTTCGCTCCTCGCTGCTCCAAGTGTGACGTTCTAACCCTTTGGCTAGATGAATACCAGCCTCGTTGTTCCCAACCCGCTTCCAACGCCTGGTTACCAGGGTAACTACACTGATCTCCGGTCTGTCTACCCACGCTGTGATTAGATCTTAGACAGACGGGATCAAACAGGGATTGGGCCGTATGCAAGCTGAGTCCAACGGGGGTGATAACACACAAGAAAAATAAAACTCACAAGGTCAAAAATATTGAAGAAAAAGGTAACAACTTTTATATCTATTTGCTCGTTACACAAGATTATTCCTACCTCCCGACCCGTTTTTACTTTTCGATACTTTGAAACGTGTTTTCTATCAGCATTGTGAAAAATGGTTGAATCATTGGCAAATATTTCTAATATTTCTAATTTCTACTTATTATTTCCATACAGTGTTCTGTGTCTCATCTCCGATTCGCATCCACTGTCTCAATTCGCATCCGTGCGTAGCTTCGAAATTTTAGTCTTATCTCCCTCTTGGATTCTCTTTTCTGTTGGTTGCATTTTTGTAGCAGATTATTAGAAAAGCGTATCATTGTTTCCGCTGAGAAAAATAATAATGTGGATGTTGATGCTTGTACGATATTTGACATATTCTTGTTTTATATCTTTTGCAGATGATAACATAGAATAATAAGTTAGCTTCTCTAATGGAGAAATTCAAAGAAAGACAGAAATTATTAATCATTTTCCAAAGTTGCGTTCAATGTGTTTCCATTGTTAGTCTAAAACTAAATCAACACTATGGATTTCTTTTTATATGCCTTCTTCTTTTTTCCTGACGAATTTGAAGCTGACATAGTATTTATATACGAAAAGAAAAACTTTTGCAAGGAAGATAACTCTTTGTTTATTTATGTATAAATATTTATCGCGAATAAGTCGTGCAACGATGTCAATGCGTACTCTCTTTTATGAATAATGTTTTTAAAAGATGAATACAGCAGCGCAAAAGATACAATATTCTCAGATGAAGTGTAGCTGTAGAAGAAACAAAATGAATAAAAAAAGACAAGAGGAAAAACGCGTTTCGTCCTCTGAAGGATCACATTGCCTCAGAGGACGAAACGCGTCGGCAAAGAATATTTTTTTCCCTCTTATATATATATCTCTCTCTCTCTCTGTCTCTCTCTCTCTCACTATATATATATATATATATATATAACCAAGTATATGATTTTTGTATACGGAATGAATTCCAATAACCGACAATTACTATTCTTAAAAGAATATTTTTATTATAAAATCACTACAAAAATAGCCATTTTTTCAACACCCCCGGTGTCTTATCACCGGGGTGTTGAAACAAAATGTCCATTTTTGATTTTTGTACTGATTTTATAAAATATTTATGTTATAAATTTTTTAAATGAATAATTATATATATATATATATATATATATATATATATATATATATATATATATATATATATATATATGTTGAATAGATTTTACCCAAGCAAGACAGGGTTACTGGGTGTGCAAGAGTTAAGAACAGGAATATTGATACAAAGTAAGAAGAAAGGAAGTGTAATCGGGGTTGGGGGGGGTCCCTCAGGTAGTGATTGACATCGTATCTTCATCTCTGAAGATCAAATTTAGCTGGAAAGCATGTAGTGGGAACGTCGAACCTGGTTAGTACTTCAATGGGTTTATGGTTAACGGCTTCCATCTGGAAGCTGATATCCATTTGACGTTGCGTCTGTTGTATTTACTTTCGCGCAAATATTCTTGAAAAGGGTAAAAATAAATATCTTTCTCACTCAACTATGAATTAATTAGTACAGTAAATTATTATTATCTTCAAGAAATTATCATATTAAAAAGTATGTTCATTGTGAATGAATTTGATTTAGTGGTGTATAACTGTACATTAGTGAGTGAAATGTTAAAAATATTTTTTCGTCATTTCACCACAAGACAGACAAAAATACCATTAAGAGGCCACGGGATAATTACACTCAAAGCGTGGATTTCGTGGGGAGAAAAAACAATAAAAGAATAAGATTCAGGAAGACAGAAAATGGTTAGTGACGATTTATTTACATTTTTGAAGGTTGTACATGGTAGGAAAGTTAGATATCAAAATAGATTTCCAGGGACGAGAGGAGCAAGAAAAAGAGATTATTAAAATAAAACTTACAGTCGATCCAGTTATTTTAAGAGTAAAACAATGAAACCTAGTTGGTAATGTGACTGTACCAAAGGCGAGAGCTGATCATGAAAATATTTATAGACAAGATAGATTGAACTCATGTCAGAGCGATGAGAAAATAACTGAAGTGAAGTTGCAAGGTCAGGACCGATAATATTACAGACTCTTTTTGGACTTTTTTCGAAAATATCAAGATATGTTAGAGCAGTTCCAGATCAGATACGCAAGCTGTATAAATTACCGTATTTCCCGTAAGGTAAAACGCATGTTTTCCTGAGAGATACACTGAAAAATATCCCTGTCTTATAGCACTTAAAGGTCAACTTGTAGAGAGGAGTTTGACAACCATCACGAATCAGGCAACCATGAATCCCAGACATATAATGAAAGTTTACAATTATATTTTATATGAAATAAATTCCTTATATGCCGTTGTTATCACACACACATATATATATATATATATATATATATATATATATATATATATATATATATATATATATTTTCGAGTACTGACAGGTATGTTGCTTCCTACCTGTACTCTAAATATTTAGTTTATTTAGGCATACCATACTATATCTTCACAAACCCCAAGACAACCACGTAATAGAAGTTGATAGTTAATTTTATATGTACACCAAGATTATCAGCCTCATCACCAAACTTTATTAACTTTTGAAACAAATTCAATTTGCTTATCGTCAATTCCTCGAACCTACGATCCGCCATTTTTGTTTATGGTAATGGCGCCTTCCCGATGACATCTGGGCATAGAGCTAAACTACTTAAAATCATAGAATAATAACCTCAAATATTTAATAATAGTTACTAGATGTTTTTGCGACAACAAATAAGGTAGAGTCACCGACATGGTCTTACTATTACGGTAAGCTATTAAATCGTAAATTTATCATTTCCAAAAATTACCTACCTAAATTGCATCTTACCACCTATGACGTCTTAGAAAATAAGGAATAAGGTATAAACTATACCGATAAACTAACGCATTTAGGTCATGGAATAGCAGTATGTAAATTAATGGTAGTTCAGTGAGGCTCTATATAAGGTCATGAAATTAGCCAGATCGACAAAGGTCTTTCTCTGGCATCTGGTGAGTTAAAATAAACACCGGTTCATGAATAAGAGAAGTGAATTATCGGAGAGAAAGATGTACAAGACATTTAATTTCTGAAATTGCAGAGACATTTGACATCCCCCGATCTAGGGTCTCACGTATAACCGAACAGATAGACTTAATTGTTATGGCCAAAAGCATCTTTGAAGAAATATATGTGATAACAGGAAAGATATTGGGGCAGAAAGTCCAAGAGCTTCCACTGACAACATATTCAGACCGAGCACAGAGCCTTATGTAAGTTTGTTGCTTCGCATGAAGAACTGGTAACGTGCTTTCTGATCCGATGACAAACGCGTTACAATGCTTCGTAATAATTTGTAACAATACAGAGATACCATGTCCCCCCAAAATGAGATATTCTTTAAGGAACCTCTACCGTTTCCTGGGATCGGGTTTCCCAGGAACTATATTGAGCGGAACAATTTTCTCCTTTCATTATTTATTAATAAATGCTTCTGGTCATGATAATCAAGGTCCTCTGATCGGTTACACATGAGAACCCAGATCGTGTGATGCCAAATGTCCCTACAATTTCAGAAAGTGTCCTCTACTCCATTCTTCTCAGTGCTATTTTCATTTTCAGACGACAATATATTCATCGTTCCCTGTATATGTGATAACAGGGAATAAACATTCACAACAAATCAACAGTTAATGCAAGAGGATACAGACGTATATCAAACCTCTCTATCAGGTGCTCTTTAACTTATCACCGATATGAGAGCAGAAAGTGCAACAGGTACCACTAACATCATCACGACACCGAGCGCAGCGCCTTCAGAGACCTGGTTACTTCACTAATTGGACTCTGGAAAACTGGTAACTTATTGTCAGATCCAATGACATGCGCTGCATTGCAATGCTTCGTGATCATTTGTAACAATACAGGGATTCCACGCACCCAAACAATGAGATATTCCGTCATTCTTCAGTTCTTACGTACCTTACACTTTTCAATACCTCAGATTAACAGTGGGATCTGTCTATATTTCTGAGATGAGGTATTATGTACATTATTTACATTATTCGAACTATTGTCCTCATCTTTGTTGCCATATTTATAACAACGTTTCGGCCTTTCAGTATCTGTCTATATTTCTGAGATGAGGTATTATGTACATTATTTACATTATTCGAACTATTGTCATCATCTTTGTCGCCATATTTATAACAACGTTTCGGCCTTTCAGTATCTGTCTATATTTCTGAGATGAGGTATTATGTACATTATTTACATTATTCGAACTATTGTCCTCATCTTTGTTGCCATATTTATTACAACGTTTCGGCCTTTCAGTATCAGTCTATAATTCTGAGATTAGGTATTATGTACACTATTTACATTATTCGAACTATTGTCCTCATTTTTGTCACCATATTTATTATAACCTTTCAGCCTTTCAGTATATGTCTATATTTCTGAGAAGAGGTATTATGTACACTATTTACATTATTCCGACTATTGTCGTCATCTTTGTTGCTATATTTATTACAACGTTTCGGCAATATGAGCACAGGTAAAAAATTGTTGCTGAATATATTAGATTTATAATACGCAGAAATTCGTACACAGATGTCTTCAAGGACACAAGGTACAGTGGATAAAGGCGTTGGTTAGAGTCAGACTGTAATAAATATGCCGCGTGTGGGTTTAATACCCGGTTAAGGCAGTGGAGAACTTTCAGAGAGGAATTACACGGAGATAACTGATAACTGCCATCCATTAAAGATGGCACGTGGAACTAGAACAGCCTACCTTAGTGAGTGAAATAAATGGTTCAGTTCAACATTCCAACCACCTGAAAAAATGTTTTAATAAATATGGCGACACAGAAGAGGATAATGATGTAAATTGTGTAAACAATGGGCTATTATTGTTTGATGAATAGGGGAGATATGTAATGTTTTACCAGTCAGTTGACTACAAATAAAAGAAATAATATGGATTTAGTGAAAGAAAGAAAGAGAAACAGAAGAGGCGATAACATTCTCAAGAGCTTAACGTCTTCTATGGTGAAATAATAATATTTCCTTGCGCCTTCTCAGTTGATATGAGGTGGAAAGACAACATTGAATCTATGGATAGATCAGCTATTAAGAAATTCGAGCGAGCCAATTTTTCTCTTCTGTATCTATCTTGCATATCTATAAGTCTCCCATTCGTCCATGCTTAGAATATTACAGTCGTATAGGCCCAGGTGTCCCTGCTATTTACCTGGAGCTCCTTGATAAGATACAAAGAAGAATCAGCAATATTATTGGTCTTTATCTGGTGCCTCGGCTTCAGTCACTTGCCTACCGCCGTAGTGTTGCCTCTCTGTGCCTTTTTTTTATAAATACTTTCATGGCAAGTGTTCGGATGCTATGGTATCTAGACTGTATGAATTTAAGCGCAATACTAGACTGGCGGCGATATTGCATCATTTTATAGTTGAGTAGGCTAACGATAAACGGAATTTCACTGCTAACAGTTTCTTAACTGGCAATTCTCTCATGTGGAAAACTTTGCCCGTTTCATGTTTTCCAGCTAACTTTAATCTTCAAAAATTTAAATGCAGTGTCAATCGCTATTTAAGGTCTTTCTGATTGCGCTTCTCTCTTTCTCCTTATTAATAAAGCTTCTGTTCCTACTTCCCCCCACACTCTCTAACATCATTTCTTGCTAATGGCTAATGGCTTGTGGATAACGATTAAAAAAAATAAAATAGAAAGATTTTTCAATTTGGAATCTTTTTATTTGCACCCTCTTATTTCTTTAAATAATAATCTGAACTCATATTTATAATTGTTATTGAAATATCTTGTTAAAATTGTTAGGCGGAAATATTTAATGAGCTAAAGAAAGAATTTCCATACTTATTTTTTTAGTCGTTGAACTCGCAAAGAGATTATTCAATCGTGAACATAAGAATTAGAATTCCTCAGAGAATTCAAATAGAAAAATCGTGGAATTTTCACGGATGTTCCTAGTCAGATTTCTAAATAAATAAACGGTAAATTCTGTCTATCTGTCCGTGTGTCGGAAAGCGCTTTAACTCGGGCCACACGTGTATACCTGTTTGGGATAATAATGATCCTGGGATTGAAAATTTGCCTTCATCTGGTGCTTCAACATTAAGCATTGGGATTTATGACCAGATAACGAAGAAAGACTTAAAAATTAACATTTTAAATAACTGAAAAAAAATTAGTGATTTTAAACGTTTTAATTTATATTGTTTAAAGGAACACAGCATCTCTGTGAATTTAAATATGTTTGTTTTAAGGCACACTTTAGAATATCTCCAAAACTGTGTGAATTGATGACATCAAATTTCTTTTTTGAAACTGCCAAGGAATCCGAGATACAGTGAAAGGTTTCGTACTGGAAGTTCCGCAGAGTTTTTGATTTGAAGAACTGAATTTTCGGCCTGAATTGAAATTTCGACCAAAATCGGAGTTTCGACCCAAATCGATCTTTTGGTTGGAACTGGACTGAATTCAAAGTTATTTTGTTGCGGATGTGTCTGATGTGTTTTGGAGAGGAATAGAAGGTTTGAATTATCAGAACGTTTAAAATTATATGTGTTCAATAATCTTCCATCCACAACAATTAATACAAGATAGAGAATAAAGATTCATAAACATCTTGTTTCAAAACGTAACAATTGAATTTATTAAGTATTTGATGTACATGCACGTGAACTGAAAAGTTATACAGAGTTGTGTCTCTTAGATTAGGTAATATTTGTACCTAAGCTCATAAAGTAAAAGTAATTATTAAACTGTAGTTTAGAAGAATAAAGTTTCTTTAGTATGTTTGGAATTGTTAATTGTACAAGTTGGTAAATGTTCAGAAGAGATTTCAGAGCTCGTAATGTTGGTAATGGTCTTTAACATCTGACTGCATTAGTCAAAACGGGAGTTCTTGAAGATTACATCTTGGTACTTGGTAGCAAAGAAATGAGACGCGCAAGAGAGAGAGATAAATGAAAAGAAAAGAAACTCGAAGGAGTTTACATGTGTTGGATTTATATATCTGACTGTATCACGTGATAGGATCACAATTAATTTGGCGCCTAAATTGACTCTGCACGTGAGAGCGATCTGATTGGTTGAAACTGACCAATCAGCAAGTTGGATGTACTGTGATTGACCAATGGTTTCTCGTTGATATTTTGTATGAAAGTAGGATGTTACTTACCAGATAGGAAGAGTGCATTTTCTAAAAAGAGGTAAGGCTGGTTTGTTGTGGAAGATTCCACAATTCATTCAAAATTATCATAGCTATTTTCTAAGCTGGACAGCGGTCCATTTAGCTTTGAACCAGTGTTCTAGTTAGCAGTCCACAGGAGCTAGCTTAAACGCCCGCATTGGGTGCGACGTTTAAGCTAGTATAGTAATATGGTGAAACATACTATTGTAATGTCACCCTCCTAATAAGGCTACTGTAGATTCTCCACTTACTATAAAGATAGTAGGAAAAGTAAGCCTGGAGGGAACAGTGATATAGCTTGAATGCTGGTCAATCGACACACACTCTCAAGTCGTGTAACACACTTCTGTTGTCGATGGAGTAATGGATAGCGGCTTGGATTGAGGAATCTGAGAGCCGAGTTCGAATTCCAGTCGAATCCATTACATTAACTTACGTGCTAATACCCTTGGGAAAGGTGTGAATTCTCTTCTTTTTCCTCCAGCTACGGATAAATAGCAGAACAGACTGGGTTCTATAGCCTTTGATGTTTAGTCTAGGAGAAGGATAACTCTGAATTCAAACCCGGAGTGGAGACCCTAAAGCGGATAGACGGCACTTTGTGCTACCTTCCGGCAACTTCTGCAGCCGCGCAGGTACCAAACTGTATTGGTTTATCCTCTCGTTTGGACTCTGATAGCAAGGCCGAGAGGGGATGGACAAGACGTCCGGGCAGCCCTAGTTTTCCATATATCCCGCCCAGGCTGGTCGTGCACCGCGCTACTCCATCGTCTCTCGAGACGGACTAAATGCCGACGACGGCCGACTGTACAATACACAATTTATCTGCAACCTCTTGCTATGTTATTCCTTAACCAATTACTTGGTAACAACACATACACAAATAGGGATGAAAACCTAATTTCATTGCTGAATAATATCAGATTTTTTTGTTTCATTTTTAAAGACAACACTGATTCTTTCTTGTTAAATTACGCCTATTTTCTTTTCATCTGTCTTATATTTTTCGATATCTGTACTGCTTGGTTTTAATACGAAGACAAATGGCACTAAAACTAGATTTTCGATCCCTGACTGTACATTTGAGAAGAATCTTCGCACTCACTTTTAACGCACACCTGAAACGTTTGCATCGATTTTTACGGTGGGGACAGATAGCGGCCAAACCTGTGTCAGAAGGTGTTAAGAGAAATAGAGATTTCGAAGAACCATGTTTGCATGTGGCAAAGTTATGAACAGCCCAGGTGAAAAGTGCTTTGCTGATAAATTATTACTTTTATTCAGATCAAGTCTGGAATAAATATTAAACTTTTAAGAACTTCAAAATGAAATTAAGGTTAAATTAAGTTTTAGTTTGTTGCAAATCACGTTAACTTTATCTAACTCCTGTCGTGAATCGATTCACCCACGTTTCACTATATGTAAAAAGAAAGAAAACATCAAGTGGACGAGTAGAGACAGTTTTCTATATTCTCAGATGCCAGGTGAGGGCGGTGCCATATATGGACATGGATTCCCCAGTCTTTACTTTGCACTCTTGACAGAGTCCAAAATATTATCCGCGTCCTTGTGGGTGATGAATTATTTTCCACACTAAAACCCCTTTTCCACAGATGAAACGTTACAAGCCCCCTCCCTGCTGTATTGTTATTTCTTTGGAAAGTATTCAGACGAACAATATTCCTTTGCTCCATCAGTTGTAACCATCATGGCTAAGATCCACCATGCCACGTCCATTTTAACGAATCACCCACATTCCCTTTGTATTCCATTAGTAATTTGTACTTTCCTCTTTAACCGTTTCTTCCGCTTGAACAGCTGTTTTGAGGAACCGACTCCGAAGAAGATATTTCCCCGATTACTACAAACTACCCTATCTCTCTCTTTCCGCCTCAGCCGAGATTGAACTCGCCAATACTTTGATTGGTGTAGTTCATAATCTTGTCAAATAGCTGAATTCTTGATGCTTCTCTAGGGCTATCAAGGGTGTTTTTATCGTGACACCATCACTAAATGGATTGCCAACCAAGACAGACTCCATTCACCCTCCTCTAAGAGCAGGTTTGAATTCAGAGTTTTCCTTCTCCTAGATCAGTTGCCATCCAAGGCTATAGAACCCAGTCTGTCCTGCTATTTACCCATAGCTGGAAAGAGAAGAAAGAGGATTCACACCTTTCCCAAGGGTGTTAGCACGTAAGTGAATGTAATGGATTCGACTGGAATTCGAACTCGGCTCTCTGATTCCTCAATCCAAGCCGCTATCCATTACTCCACCGTACCTCCTTATAAACCTTGCCGCTTAAACTTTAACCCTCTACTTCAAGTGCCTCTTGGTAAACATCATTGTGAAAAAAAAAAAAAAAATGCTGAGTGTAAAGTGTTTACGACACTAAAAAGAAGCTAATTAGTGTATGGCATTATTTACATTATTCGGAATATTGTCAACATCTTTGTCGCCATATGTATCACAACGTTTCGGCCGTTGTACGCCCCGGCCTACTTCAGGTGGTTGGAATTTCGCTTACTGGGGTAGACTGTTCTAGTTCCACGTGCCATGTTTGATGGATGTCAGCTATTAGTTATCTCCTGCTAATTTCCCTCTGAAAGTTCTCCACTGCCTTAACCGGGTATTGAACTCACACTCTTTGGGTCCTGTCACTGGATCTAACCAACGCCTTTATCCACTGTGCCATGTGTCCTTGAGGAAGAAGGCCGGAGTGTACAACGGCCGAAACGTAGTGTATGGCATTTAGCATAGAGCTCATAATTTTCCTTGTTAAAATTTCCAGGAAGGTAAAACGTATATACATAACTTTAAGCTGATTTAGGACGTTGATTAACGGGGGTAGCAGTACTTCTTAAAATTATTTTTTACACATAAAATATTTTTCGTGCGAGCTTTGAGTATAGTCTTCTATGTGCCATGTCACTTAAGGACGTGGGCGATCACGGCTCTGCACAGCGTCCTATCACTTATAGCCCCTTGCAAAATTTGTCCCTTTGTTAAACCAGCTATTCACAACGGCTCCTCAAGTAAGTAACTCGCAGTTCCCATGTCCCACTTGCATTCGATATTCCCTGTGAGTGTGAAATTCTCCAAACCTTCTTTCCTCATAATGTATCACTTTATGAAATTTAGTATTTTTGGTATCCTCCCTAATCTCTGTTTTGGCAACCAGAGTCTCGTTAGGTAGGTTGTTTGCAATTTTACTTTTAACACACTTACATTCAATATATCTTGAGAGTGTCAAATTTCTAAGTCCGTTTTACTCCTTATGTGACCTATAAATTTCAACTTTCTTTCTCATTTCATCTACGACGTTACTCACATGTTTAGTCGATGGCATTCTGACCATCTTTCTTTAGAAGCATATTTTTGCTGCTTTAAGCTTTTCTATACTTGATGAGATTGTCCAGCATTCACTGCCATATAGAAAGACTGATTTTGCATAATAATCCAGTATTCTTGTCTTTGTTCCTAACACATATATTTCAGTTGTTCCAACTTAATTTTCCATAAATTACAGTTTACCCACAATATCAGATTGAAATACCGGTTCTCGTACGATCACCGAAGTTAAGCAACATCGAGCCTGGTCAGTAACAAATAGATGGCAACTTGAGAATACCAGGTCCTTTAAACTTGTATGTGCGGTTGATGTAATCGATAACGACTTACACGCAAATATCATTGCGAAAAGTACCGTAATTCCCCATGTATAATGCGCCTTCATCTATAATACGCACACCTAAAATTGTGCTGAAAGTGTGGCAAAATGTTCCTACTCATGCGCTCGTTGTTTGGTAATCAACCCTATAAATTGTACCGCTCCAATTTCATTATGGCCAGCCTTTCCTATGCTTATTTAAAAAATGGTTTTAAACATAGAATAATATTATTGTAATTTAGTTTTATGATAATTCTTATTTAATTTTACGGAAATTTTTTTAAAGATTGTTTGTAGCTGTGCATAATACGCACCCCTGATTTTGCTTATTATATTTTTAGGAAAAATGCGTATTATGCATAGGGAAATACGGTACGAATCCTGCTCTTTTCCCCTCAGTTATGTGTTAATTAATAGGACTTGTATCAGTAAACCATTATTATATGAAAAACTTTCATACAATTCAAATAAGACATTGGACATGGAATTAGAAGAATCTAACCTGTAAACGAAATAAATGGTTCGGTGCAAAATTCCAACGTATATGACCCGAAGAAGGCCGGAGCATACAATGGCTGAAAAGCAAATGTAAATTGTTTAAATAGCATTACAGTTCATACGAAATATTTAGAATCTTGAATTAATAATTTTTTAAAGCTTTTTATTACAAGCAAGGCGGGAGTGGCACTAGCATGCAAGAGGTTACAGGGAGTGAGAGCCACAGTAAAGAGTAAAGAGGGGGTGTTTGAGGACAGGTTTTAGAGAAGAACGGGGATCAGAATTAAGGCATCAAAAGATATCGATTGATAATAAATATCAGGGAAGCAAGTAGGAGAACAAATAGGATTTATATGAACCAAACCAAACATTAATTAAACGTCATAGATTCCATTTTCTTCCGCAAGATACGACTGTCCAGTCTATATTGCCTTTTAAAGATGAATTCAAGTTTTTACCAAAGGCTTGCGTGCGAAAGTGAATTTGCTATCTGCTCGTCGATTCCACTTGTGGCACCAACATCTTTACATCGAGCGCAGTGGTAAGTTTATGTATGAAATATCTTTGTCAACACCGAGGAAGTTATGATGTCTTGATAAGATGAATAGCAGATCAAAATATTACATACATTATTTTTATAAAGAACAACTGAATTAACTTATTGAATGAAACAGTTAACGTGTTAAGAAGGAATAAAAATTTTTTTTTTTTTGTGGATGTTAATCAAAAATAGATTTATGTATGATTATTAGTAAAGTGGTTTTCTGCTGCCGTCTACACAGATTTAAATTCAGAGATTTCTTTCTCATAGACTGGATGGCATTCGAGACGAAATAGTCTGGCTTGCCTTGCTATGTTTACAATGCTTCCTTCAACATGCAGGCAGCGATTGCTTACCAGAGATTCCTTTTTTTTCTTTTTTTTTCTTTTTTTGACTATACGTAAAGGAACCGACTTGTCTCTTCAAAAATTAGCCAGTCTAGGGATGGATGACAAGGATTTGTGAAGAAAACAACGAGGAATAATATCCAAGTCTAGATATACAATATTTCCTTTTCGTTAATCTATATTTGAGAAAAAAATAAAACTGGATTTTTGGCATTCTGAAGAGCATTGTTGAGAAAACAAATGTAACAGATTTTACTGGAATTGAACTTGGCTCCCCCGATTCAGTTTTACCCGCTAATAACACTTACACAAAGACAGATATCCTATATTGTTATAATCATCCGAAATCCATGCCTAGATGTGTAAATTAAGGAAGGTCGAGGGTAGGTTCTTACACCTAGAGACCATTGATTTTAATTTCAGGAAATTAATAACAAACATTGTCGTTCTGTTGCTTCTGGAGTCCGGGTGTTCGCCACCTTTCTGTTCACCTTCCGAATTGCATCGTATAGTTGTACAGGTCATATGGTCCTGTGTCAAACTTATCACCTCTCATTACTACACCTTTTCATTATAGCCGGTGTCTGTGTCCAGCCATTGATCATTTTTAATCTTGTTTGACTATCGGTCAATGAAGCGTAGGTGCCGACTTGGCTCCTCCAAGCCATTTACACATTCATGAAGTTTTCGTCTTTCGGTGGCGTAAGATTCCGACCCCGATAGGGTCAAACACGTCGCTGGAGATACCATCTTTCGTCCAGCGTTACAAAAGTCATTTACCATGTAATGGCTTCAGCGACGGCGTCAAATCATGGACTTGATTTTTCCCTTACCGTCCCGTTCAATGTTTGTCTCTATATTTTTCACCATCTTTCTCTCATCCTATCTCTCCCACTACACACACACACACACACACACACAAATATAAAACACTCACACACATACAAATATCTATACGTACGAATGTTTACTGAATAGTTCTCGGCCTGACCAAAAAACGTTTTGTAAATATTTCTGTTGCTTGATCGACTAGTAAGATATTTGGAAACAGTTCAGGCCAAGAATATATCAGCACCACCTATTATAAGGATATTCCAACCGTAGCTTGGATGTGGCCCAAGGCAGAAAGTAAGGGGCACCCAGTGAGGATCGAACTCACTACTCAGTCGTAATTGAACTAGCGAGACAAGATTGCTAACCATTACATAACATTGAGGTACCCCATCACCTCCTATTATATTGATTTTCCAACCGTAACTTGTATGTGGCACAAGGCAGAAAGTAAGGAGCTGCCCGATCATCTCCTTTTATATAAAGAGAACTGGGCTGGTTAAACAAATATGTTTTTATTTTATTTTTCATTTTACTTTTTTTTATCTTTTTTATTTTATTTTTTTACTCGTCAATTAATACATGAAATTCCTTTGAGGAAGAAGCATTTTCAATTTATTCCATTATTAAGGAAGGTAAACAATAATAATAATAATAATAATCAGAAGAAAATCAGAGTCAGTAAAAGAGTGAGGAGTGAGCAGGTAGCACATCGTCGGCATCAGAATCTAATTATGAAATACCCAATGAAGACCAAACTCACTTCTAAAACTGCTGAGCTAGATAGACAAACAGTTCAAACTGAGACAAATTTCTGAAACGACGTCTTGGAAAAATTATTGTAGCAATTAAATCAGTTCGTAATTTTTTTTTTTATAATTATCGTGCTAACCATCTTAACCACGGAAACATTCATAATTAAACGACGAAACAAATGCACGAATATTCTGTTATTCCTTTATTCCAAATTTCCATAGCTTTGTTACTGGCTCTTTATTTTTAGTTTTTATTTTATTGCTTTCTAATTACTTGAAATTCCCTAGAGAAAGAAACGTTTTCTCTTTTACTCTTTCATGATTAACGAGGATAAATAATAATAATAATAATAATAATAATAATAACAATATAATAATAATAATAATAACCAGAAAAATAAATTATATGCAAAGGATAGATAGATAGATAGATAGATAGATAGATAGATAAAAAGGAGGGTTGATAGTTTATAGTAAGAATCTACTCAATTTTCTTTTTCGCTCTTGCAATCTACGCCAGGAATACAAAAAAAAACAACATTTTAGTCATGAAATACAACCGAACTTCATTGTGCGCCAAGTGGGTACATTGGTAAACAATACTTGTTTTGAAGAATTTCTTATTTATTGAATGTTCCTAAACTGCAAGAACCACTCAAGAGGTTGTTCATTGAATAACCTTTTATGAACGTAGGAGAAAAAAGCAAATTCATATATATATATATATATATATATATATATATATATATATAGAGAGAGAGAGAGAGAGAGAGAGAGAGAGAGAAAGGGAAAGAGAGAGAGTCATCTACAGACAAACTGTTTCGCTGTATAACAGCTTATCAGTGTCGTTAGACATCCGACCAATTACGTATCAGTCGGAGACTCTAACCTCTAGCCGATTGACGTATCTATTTTTTTCATAAACTCAACAGTCACTCAGGGAACTCAATCGCGAGGAGAGTCTTGCATTATCAGCAGTAACAGTGACTGTTTACAAATTCACTACTCCCACAGCGCTCGACCGATGAAATTATGTCATCGAGAGCTAATATAGTCATCCACAGACAGAATCTGTATGTATGTATGCACACGCACGCACACACACACACCCACACACACACACACACACACACACACACACATATATATATATATATATATATAGAAAAGGAAGAGGTTATAATAGTTCCAACGAGAGAAAAGTTTGTATATTAAAAAAAGGTTTTCGTTGTAATGTGGAATTTTTTTTAAATTTATGCTTTATTTTCCATAATTTTGCTACACGGGTTTCCAGTCATGCGACCCTCATCAGCCAAAGGGTAGATATTTCCACATATTATTAAAAATAACTATTTTTTTCATTTATGTTTTTCGATGTTAAATATTCTTGATATGAGACATTCTCATTTTTTTTTGTGTGTTAGTGACCCAAATATCTTTCTTGAACTGGCAGTGAAAGTACTTCGTGAAGGGTTATAAAACAATTAAGATTGGTCCGAGAGTAGTTATCGGTATTCTTATCTTTTAAATGACCCCTGTGTGTTCTTAGATCTATTTCCATTTTCGTTTGTTTTTGTCAGTATGCGTGTATATATGTGTATATCCCCTCTCCATACATACACTCTCACTACGATGAATCAGTAAACATGTGTAAAATTTGTACACATACCACCATACACACATGCACATACACACACAAACACACATACCGTCCCATTACAAGGAATCAGTACATACACAAACACATACATACAGACATACGTACATATACATACTTCCCAAGTTACATGGAATCAGTATACACACATACATACATACACACATATATACGTACTCACATACTTCTTAATATGTGTGTGTTTGTGCTTGGGGAGAGGCGTGGAGTAATTGATAACAGCTCGGATTGAGGAATCTGTGAGCCGAGTTCGAATTCCAGTAATTTTCCGGACAGACTGAATTCTATAGCTTTGGGTGGCAACCGGTCTAAGAGAAAGTAACAATGAATTCAAAACTGTATTTATCCCTGGCGTATCACATACTATACCGCTAAAGAAGAGATCGTTCGAATTGCCTCGATGATCCCGACTACGGCTGAATAATGATGACGAAATGGCATTATCGCCTTTTTTTTATAAAGGCACGGTGGGTCAATGGATAGCGGCTCAGATTCAAGAATCGGAGAGCCAAGTTCGAATTTCAGTCAGATCCATTACGTACTGATACACTTGGTAAAGGTATTTATCGTCTTTTTCTTCTCCCCAGCTATGGGTAAATAGCAAGACTGCCTTGGATGGCAACCGGCGTAGGAGGGAGTAACACTGAATACAAAATTGTATATAGCCCGGCGTAGCATCTACTATAAAGCTAAAGAAGAGCCCGTTCGGATTGCCTCGATGATCCCGGCTACGTAGAACCTGGATATATTATAAATGGTTCAGCCTAGACTTGAAGACGTTGACATCTTGAGTGTTTCTTCCATGATGTAAAAGTTTTTAAGAAGAAGAAGCTATCCGAATAGTACCTTTCTTCTTCCTACAGGAATATGAATAGAATCAGGATAGTTTGCCCCTGTGTACATGATATGTCGGTTTTTACATTGGAAATGTCTGGAACTGGTAAACGTAATTGGTCAGAACCGAAACAACGAAAGATTAGCGAGGTTTTTGCGATGTTGCGTCTGTGGGAGTTGTGTTGTAGGATGCCTACAAACGGCAGAAATACTTTTGAACAACGTCAAATGTGTAAAAAAAAATGGATTGGCTAACTTTTTACGGAAGAATTGATCTTTGATACGCAAATGAGTACGTCACGTGTTGGAAAAGCGGTGTGAATGGGTGTGGCTGAATCTCTCTTGACTAATATAGCTTCGTTACGCACACACACAATTAATAGCTTAATCAGTCATGTGTTAATTGCAAGGGTGTACTGTTTCTCCATGATAATGTCAAGCCCCATGTAACACAAGTGGCCAGGGGTAAGATACGGCGACTTGTATGAGAGACATTGTGCCAGCCTGCCTCGTCAGTCTTGTATCGAAAAATACATGACCGCCTAAGCGTGTATCACGCATGGCACATGAATGATTGTTAGTAATTTTTTTTTTATATATAAAAATGAAATGGTGATATTTTATAATTAAAATGTAGTTTTTACTTTCATGTTTTGTTTTTTTTTGTTTTGTCGGTTCGCTAATTGTTCATATCTGACACCCAAACAGGTGTTACCACCTCGAGTCGTTAGGGGTGGACCTGAGAACAACAGAAATTAAGATGTGGTTCCACGCTCTTCAAAACCTACAATCCCTGATGGAAGTAGTCTATCGCCAGGACTCCGTCTATAAACCTCCTGTGAATCCCTGCATATGGTTAATTGTGATTCGTAACACTTCAAAGAATTTGAGGATCTGTGTGGAATTTTAGAAAAATCGGAGAGCAACATATAAGTACAGGATACAAAGGGACAGAAGATGATGATTGACATACATTTTCGAAGTAAGAGGATGAGCGCGAAATGGGATTTGCAGGTCGGGAACACTAGCATCAAGCAGACGCGGAAGTTTAAATATTTGGGAAGCGTCTTGACAGAAGACGTTAAGTGCGAAATCCATAGCCGTTTTAGCATGGCCAACGACACATTCCAAAAGCTGGGCAGAGTATTACGAGACAGGAGGATTTCTTTGGTAACATAGAAAAGAATACTGAGCTGTTACGTGACATTTGTCCTTTTTTTTACGGCATCGAATATCGGATGATTTCCTCAAAGCTGAAGAACAGACTCGAGGCGACGGAGATGTGGTTCTACAGAAGGATGCTAAGGATATCATGGACCGAGCGTATGAGCAACGATGAGATTTATAGAGGTTGCAAACAAGGTGGAAGCTTATACTTAACATCAGGAAGAGGCAGCTGAAGTTTCTAGGACACATAATGAGGAAGGGAGACCTGGAGAATCTGATACTCACGTGTCGAATAGCGGGAAAGAGAGACAAGAGTAAACAACACGTGACATACCTGGAGGGCTTAAGCAAGTGGATCCCAGAAAGTGGACTTGGGAAGGAAGCTGAGTTAAAAAGCTTCTCGAGAGCTGCAAGGGATAGAAAAGGTGGAGAGCCATGATCGCCTACGTCCTTTTAAAGACATGTCAAATAAAAAGAAAGAAAGTTAGAAATAGTTAGAAATAAATCAAAAGTTCAATCAGGCGATACACAGGTATTTTCTAATTTTTATTTTTTAGATTTCCAAAAGGTATCAGATGCAACCTGTGATTAAATTTATTTATTACAAGTTTCCTTAAAAATTAATGCAACACATATATTGGATTTGATGATATCACCATCTAATTAATTTTGTGCAATAACCAATTCTTATCCGAGCGATAATTGTTCATATTTTAAAAATTATTTCCCAGGAAACAAACTGCTTAATTTGTTAGAATAAGCTCAAATTTAATCATTCAAAATTATTCAGGATCAATTTAAAGAATACAAAAAGATACAATAAGTTAAAATTTGGAATTGTAAGTAAAAATACATTTTTCAGCGCAAGCAATTTTTATATGATTTTCAATGTCTATTTGATTACATTATTCCAATTGTAAAATGAAATTATTTTAATACGTAGTTTATAATTTCGAATTCCATGTCTAAATTGGGATAAAAATAAAATATTACTCTTGTTAACTGAAGTGAAAATTTTAATTAATCGTGAAATATTAAAAACTTTAATATTCACACTGTTTTTCCTTAATTAGAAACTGCCGATGTTTATGCAATCAGTGATTAAATTTATTTATTAAAAGTTTCTCAAAGAAAAAAAAAAAATATAACAAAACTATTCCATGTGATAGAATCACCAAGTAATTAATTTTGTGTAATAATCAATTCTTCTGCAAGCGATAATTGTCCATCTTTTAAAAGTTCATTCCCCGGAGACATAAACTGTTTAATTTGTTAGAAAAAAATTAATTTAAAAAGCTATCAAGTCAAACATCTGTCGTTAATGAGCAATTTAAAGAATGCAAAGAACTATAAGTTTTTGGTTTATTTTTCATGTTTTGTTTGTGTGTGTTTTTTGTGTTTTTTTTTGTGTGTGTTTTTTGTGTCTTTTTTGTTGTTTAGTTATGCAAACAATTTTGTTTTAATTTGATTAATTTAAATTTGGGATTCTATGTAAAATATATTTATTTTTAGCGCATGCGAATTTTATAGAAATTTTTTAGTTGTATTCGATTAAATTATTACGATTATGAAAGACTATTTAACCAGTTTATATTCTCAAATTCCAAACCTAAACTCTGACAAAAAAAAATCAAATTAAATTAAATAAATTTAACCTTAGTTTTAGAAATGAAAATAAAATTAATCCTGAAATATTGAAAATATTAATATTCCCACTCTTTATTTTTCGTTATATAGAAGATAATAATTTGGTATTTTTCTTGACTCATATGCAAAAACATTATTAATGATCCATTGCTCTTTGTCGCTTGTAATTAAGGTTATCTAGAGAATTAGAAGTCCTATCAGAATTCATTATTGTTGGGTACAATCTTAACACCGTTAGACATGCATACAAGACAGTTTTGAGTGCAGACACCGGAGGAAACTGCAGAAACACTCACATAATGTAAAGAACGAAAGAAACAGACTAAACATCAACTGTAATACGGTAGAATGTATCTGTTTATATTTCTGAGATGAGGTATTATGTATACTATTTACATTATTCGGACTATTGTCCTCATATTAGTCGCCATATTTATTACAAAGTTTCGGCATTTCAGTATCTGTCTATAATTTTGAGATGAGGTATTATGTACACTATTTACATTATTCGGATTATTGTCCTCATCTTTGTCGCCATATTTATTACAACGTTTCGGCATTTCAGTATCTGTCTATATTTCTGAGATGAGGTATTATGTACACTATTTACATTATTCGAATTATTGTCCTCATCTTTGTCGCCCTATTTATTACAACGTTTTAACCTTTCAGTATCTGCCTATATTTCTGCGATTAGGTATTATCTACACTATTTATATTATTCAGACTATTGTCTTCATCTTTGTCGCCATAAGTATTACAACGTTTCCTCAAGGACACATGGCACAGTGGATAAAGGCTTTATTTAGATCCAATGACAGGACCCAAAGAGTGTGAGTTCAATACCCGGTTAAGGCAGTGGAGAACTTGGAGAAGGGAATTAACAGGAGATAACTGATAACTGACATCCATTAGACATGGCACATGGAACTAGAACAGTCTACCCCAGTGAGCGAAATAAAGGGTCAAGTTCGACATTCCAACCACCTGAAGATGGCCGGAGCGTACAACAGCCGAAACGTTGTGATAATAAGGCGACAAAAATGTTGATAATAGTCCGAATAATGTAAATAGTGGACAGAATGTATGTTTGTTACCTAAAAGATTAGTCTAACTAACGAATTATAAATAGGGGATACCACAACCCAGCAAGTACAAACATATAAATATCTAGGAAGTGACAGAAAAAATGCGAAATCGAAATCAGAATGTGCACTGGAAAAGTCAAACTAAAAGCTAATCAAGTTATTAAGTGATAGAAATATTCTTTAAAAATGAAATGAATACTATACCTTTTCAACTTCAAAATGATAATAATCAACTTAAAAATGGACTTATTTTCAGGTAAAAAAATTAATCAAATCCAAAATGGATTAATCAACTTCAAAATGGATCAATCATCTTCAAAATGGATTAATCAACTTCAAATTGGAAAACAACTTCAAAATAAGGAATAATCAACTTCAAATTGGATTAATCAACTTCAAATTGAGAATTAATATAATACTAATAAATTTAATATTTATTCTTTTATTTTTACTTAAAAGGGATATAAAAAAATATAAACGTTGCTAAGAAATGTATTTAAAAGATTACATCATCTAAGTTAATTACAAAGGGAAGTAATCTCTGTATTCCAGATACGAAGTTAGTGCAAGTCTCAGGGGAAATCTTATTAAATGCCTCGGAGATCCTCGTTTCTAACTTGCTGAGGCAGAATTCTTTAGTAGCTAAAGATCCCTAGCCATCACCTCTTAAAATCCCAACAATTCTGCCATACTTCTTTTTACGTCAGCTTTAATGACTGACCAAACCTTTTCAATGGGATTTAACAACAGACTATAGGGGGGGGCAAGTCTGAAAATTTGGTGTTGCCTAAATTCATCCTCCTCCACAACTTCTTCAATTGAAGTATGGCAAGGAGCGTTATCAATAACTAAGACAACTCCCCTTTCATAAATTTCATTTGCCTTTCTAAGGCAATCCCTGGTCCATTCTATCGGATCCTCTTTTTTGAAAGAACCTCTTTTAATTTATGATGAATTAATCCATTATTACTAATACATCCAATATTTCAATTTACCAAAAAAAAATCTCAATTTGAAGTTGTTTATTCCAATTTGAAGTTGTTTATTCTCATTTTGAAGTTGATTGTTTTAGTTTTTTGACATTTTCTCAATTTGAAGTTGATTAATCCATTTTGAAGTTGATTGTTCCATTTTGAAGTTGACTGATCCAATTTGAAGTTGATTAATCCATTTTGAAGTTGATTGTTCCATTTTAAAGTTGATCAATCCATTTTGGAGTTGATTAATTTTTTGCTTGAAAATAAGTCCATTTTGAAGTTGATTATTATCATTTTGAAGTTGAAAAAGTATAGACTGTATGTAATATCGGTCCTCCTATAAGGCAGTAAATGACGCACAATTCCAACGCAGATGACGAAAATGATTTGCAAGAGAAATTTGGTTCTACAGAAGGATGCTGAGAATAGTATAGACGGGACATGCGAGCAATAAAGAAGTTTTGGAGAATATGGAAACTAAATAGACACTTGTAATTAGGCTCAGAAAGACAGTTAAAATTTCTAGGGCACATAAGAAAGAAAGAAGGCTTAGAAAATTTGACACGAGCAAGACATAATGAATACAGCGCATAACCATTGCCTAAAGAGCTTGTGTAAATGGTTGGAAAGAACAACGATTAGGAGAAATAGCAAAAAGGAAAAAAATAAAAAGAGCTACAAAGGACGGGAAATTGTAGAAAAACATGATCGCGCACGTCCTGAAGGGACACGGCATAACTTGAAACACACCAGCTTCTAAAATATTACACTGCTATCGACAGTTTTGTATAATAAAAGTCCATGCTACGAAATATTTTCTTCTTTTTTAGTATAAAATTAAAAAAAATGTAAATATTAAAAGAAAAAAGTTTATATTGAGGTATTCTTATTTTTACAATACGACATTAATGAAGAAGCCATTTATTATTTGTAATGAAGGCATTGAATGTGTGTAAGTATGTGGAACACTACGAATACAATGCATTCTATTTATTCCCGCGTAAATTACTATAATACAGGTAGCAGAACAAGACATTTGCAGAGAGCAATTTTTCAGCTAGAAAACATTAATTTTCGATATATTCACCATCATTTGCTATTCATTTCACCTGACTATGAATAAGTTCTTGGAAATCCTACCAGGATTCATCATTGGCGGCCACAATCTTAACAACGTAAGATACGCAGATTACACTGATAGCAGATATGAAAAGGAAACTATAAAATCTTCTTCAGAAGTTAGCGAAGGAAAGCAAGAAGAAGGGACTAAGCATAAACGGCAGGAACACAGAATGCATGATCATTAGGAAAAAATGAGCCCGAAATGCAATTTATAGGTCGGGGATACTGAAATCAAGCAGGTGTCAAAATGTAAATATCTGGGTAGTGTTCTGACAGAGGATGGTTAGTGCGACACTGAGATCCAAAGACGTATTTGGATGTCCAAAGAGGCGTATTCCAAAAGCTAGGCAGGGAATTACAAGACAGGAGGATTTCATTGGTAACAAAGAAAAGATTACTGAACTGCTAAGTGATATCTGTCCTCCTTCATGTAAGCGAATGTTGGACGGTCTCCTTAAAGATGAAGAAGAGACTCCAGGCAACAGAGGTATGGCTCTACAAAAGGATGCTAAGAATACCATGGACCGAATATCTGAACAACAATGAGGTTTTTGGAGAGGATGCACACAAAAATGAAAACTTATATTTAACATCGCAAAGAGATCGCTGACATTTCTAGGACACGTAATGAGAAAGGAGGGATTGGAGAATCTGATACTCAGACGGCGAATAGAGAGAAAGTTGGACAAGGAAAAGGAAGGTTTGACATACTTAACGAGCTTAAGCAAGTGGACGGTAGAACAGGGTCTGAGGAAATAACAAAAATACAAAACTTATTGAGAGCTTCAAGTGACAGGAAGATATGGAGAGCCATGATCGGCTACATCATGGACGGACATTGCACATAAAAGAAGAAATCCCACGTTAGTTTGCAGCGATGCGAGTTATGAGTGGTCAAACTCGAGAAGATACGTTTAGCAACCTTTGACGATGATCTATTTTTCAAGAGGAGAAACTCAGTGATAGCCATCTTCTTCATCAGCACTTTACCAAACACTGTTTTGACAGATTGCCGCTCAGCTGCGACAAGGCCAAAAATTACTGGCGGGAAGATTCAACTACGTTGCTCGTCTCGTAACTATTCACCAGTGACGTTGTGACATAATAAAAGTGGGTGTATTACTTCCACAGAGATCTCTGTAAATATGACAGACAAGAATATGCAATATCCGTTTCGTCAGTAAATGGTAACGTGGTTCACCGTTACCTTCACTTAAGGCTAGTAATGTAATTCATAATGACAACCATAGCGGTTTAGATATAACGTGTTCCACTGAATATGATCTTTGGCCATTGTTGACAGCTTAAAAGCAAGACGTTTTTGTATTATTTTAAGCAAAGAGTTTTGCTATTTTTGAGTGAATTGCGTTTCTCTTACAAGTTTGGAAATTCTAATATTATTTTTTTTTCTTTTAGTTTTTGAAACAATGATATTCTTTTTGTGAGAGGAAGCGATAAGTGTATTTAACAATAACATGTTATCATACATTTCTCAAAAAATGTGAACACGGATGTGGGTTTTTCAAAGGATTATTTTCTTTCTAAATACGTAATGAAAGCGTAAAATCAAATTTCACTGTTAATGATCTATTTATCTATGACCTGTAAGAGGTTGGTTCCATTAAGAAAAATCTAATCTTCGTCGTCATGTTGAAGAAAAATATTTACTCATCATATTTTTTATGAGAAAGTAATGAAAAGAAGAAAGAAAGGAAAAAGAAAAGAATGGATATAAAATAAAATAAAGGAAGAGAGAATGAGACAGTAAAAGAAAAGATATAAAATGAAGTATGAAAATATGGAAGGTAAAATGAAAACGAATGGAAGAAAAGGAAAGGAACAAGGAGAGAAGGAAAGATGGGATGAAAAGAAGGTAAAAGAAATGATGGAAACAAGCAAAAAAGAAAGAACGGGAGAAAATAAAGAAAAAAGAAACAAAAAGGACAAGATGATGGAAAGAAAGAAGAAAGAAAGAAAATGTTATCTGAGCGAAAAAAATGAAAGCCTTTCTTTCATTTTTTCTCTTTATCAACAATGTTATATCATCATATATATAATCATACATATCAACAATGATATATCATCATAGATATCATCATATATACCAATAATATTATATCATCATAAAAATCAACAAAGTTATATCTTCATATATGTCATCATATATATCAAGAATGTTATATCGCCACATATATCATCATAACAACAATGTTCTATCACCATAGATATCATCATTTATATCAACAATGTTATATCACCATATATATCAACTTATATATTAACAATGATATAACATCATATATATAACAATGTTATATCCTAATATATATCATATATATATATATGATATATCATATATATATATCAACAATGATATATCAACAATGATATATCAACAATGATATATCATCATATATATCAACAATGTTATATCACCACATATATTATCATATATATCAACTTATATATTAGCAATGATATAACATCATATATATAAACAATGTGATATCCTAATATATATCATATATATATATATGATATATATCATCATATATATCAACAATGATATATCATTATATACATCATATATATCAACAATGTTATATCACCACATATATCATCATATATATCAACTTATATATTAGCAATGATATAACATCATATATATAAACAATGTTATATCCTAATATATATCATATATATATATATATGATATATATCATCATATATATCAACAATGATATATCATTACATACATCATCATATATATCAACAATGATATATCAACAATGATATATCATCATATATATCAACAATGTTATAACACCACATATATCATCATATGTATCAACTTATATATTAACAATGATATGACATCATATATATAAACAATGATATATCCTAATATATATCATATATATATATGATATATATCATCATATATATCAACAATGATATATCATTATATACATCATCATATATATCAACAATGATATATCAACAATGATATATCATCATATATATCAACAGAGTTATATCATCCTAGTAATCTCAAAACTAGCAAAGTTAACCTGCATTGTTTATTGTAATAAATCAACATGTTAATTTTAATCCATTTTTGCAATATCATATAAATTTTCAAACCATGAATATATATTTCCGTAGCATCTTGAAATGCTTGGTAGTTTATAAACATATTTGCGCGGAGAAAGAGAAAGTGAGAGAATGAAAGAGAGAGAGAGAAATGATGCGAAGTGGACTTTTGTGTAGGGAGACCGCCACTGGCGTTAAGAGAAATGTTGGAGGAAAAAAGAATTTAAAATATTTATTTTTCCTCAGTTAATTAATGCCCTTCCGCTTCGGGAAATTTATATACATGTTCTGTGACGTACGGTAGCCGCGTTTATGATTAAGTATAACTCAAGCCTTCAATGTTAAGATAAGACAATATTTAATTACAACCGCAAATAAATAGTTAACAAGAACAAAAATGTAAAAGTCAACCAAAGATAATTAACCATTTCAGTAAATATCTTGTTAGTAGCACGGCTCGGCTTAACGTTCCGCAAATCCTAAATCAAACCCCAAATCATCGACGGACAATAATTCACACTAATTCGACAGGATAGTTCATCTGAATAGTCACTTAATAATCACTAGTCATTCGCCTAACACCGCTATTTATACACCTGGCGGAAAACATATAGTAACTCTCGAACCTCGGTGTCGATAATTACTCATTTTCTTCCTATATCACAACATGCAAGAAAACAATAGTTTGTAGAAGCTTTATCAAGAGAGATTGGAAAATGAAAGTAGTGGAACTTATATAACTACCTATAATTTCATGACTACCTATAATTTCATGACTCTGTAGAAACATTTAGCAATATTATGAATTTCGCAACAACCATTACATTTCATGCCTGCTGCTAATTCTCAGTTATTGTACCATGTTTTCGTACGGGGAAGCTTTCGTATTATTTAAATCTTACATTTTCACCGTCTGATAAAAATATTAAGCTAATTACTTTCACACGTAAAGTAATAGCTCCTTCTCTTCTAGAACCGTTTACTGAACGTCGACCATAGAGGTTATGTGATTTTCGGGGTCTTTACTAAATATCTGATCTTCTCGCAAGGACGTAATTGACACTACTTCTCGTTTGTCGAGCATTTATATAAGAACCTTTCATACGAATGTGTTGTGGGTGTATATTCTCTGTTCATGGTTACGAGATATGCCGAAGAGCACACATTTATGCTTTGAGGCCCATTTATACACTGGCTCCGGACATTGCAAAACTGTTTTTGTCAGGACAACACTGTTCATTGACTGTAAAACTGTCCTTTTCATAACAATACCGTTCAGTGACTATAAAACTGTCCTTTTCAGGACAACTCTCTTCAGCGATTACAAAACTCTTTTTCAGGACAACACTCTTCAGCGATTACTAAACAGACTTTTTCAGGACGACACATTTCAGTCACTACAATACTATCAATTTAAGAAAAACGCACTTCAGCGATTACAAACTATATTTCAGGATACTGATCTTCACTGATTACAAAACTATTTTCTTCAGGACGACGCTCTTCAGCGACAACAAAACAGTCCTTTTCAGGACAACACTCTTTACGGATTACAATACTGTCCTTTTCAGGACAACGCTCTTCAATGATTTCAGTACTGTCTTTTTCAGGAAAACTTTCTTCAGCGATTACAAAACCGTCCATTTCAGGACAATTGCTTTTCCTTTTAGGACAACGTTCTTCTCACCCCCTACATGAACATGTAGAGATATCTTTGCGTAGTTACACTCTAACCTTGATTTACGCATTCACTTTAACGAAAATAAATTTGGCAATATATTTTTGCTCAAGTCTTCGTTTTGTTTGTTGTTGTCTTCTGGTATTCAGTATCTGTTTACAGGCCAGGATTCTACTCGAAACTCTATGAGGGTAATTTTAATATTCTAGCATATCCCATACTGAAAAGCTCGTTTTTGTATCTGTTACGGTAAACCTAGTATATAATGGCAAAATCAAAAAATTAAATTCTTTGAGAAAGAAAAAAGGTAAAGGGTACTATGTTATTTTCTCCGTTTTGCTCATATGTAATTAGGATTTTCGGTATTTATAAGTTGGTTTCTTCCTAAATCAGTATTTTATTCAAACTATTTAACATTTTCCATTACAACAGATAAGTATGTGTTTTACACTTCGGTGAAGTTTTCTCAAGAAAATTGGCTATGTTACCCTGCACAATGAAATATAGATTGTTTACTGTCTATGTGACTACATACGCCTTGATTATTTTGTATATTCTCTTGACTATTTCTCTTGCTAATATTGCGTATGAGGTTATAATACTCATATATAAATCTTAGTGTTACATCCTTTACCCATGGAAAATGGAAGCAGGGTGATAATTTTGGTTTACTGTAGTTGAAAGAAGAAACACTCTCTTTTTACGTTTATCTCCGCGCCGAAGAGATTATTGTCGTTTGTAAAGATGGACCATAACTGCCATCAGATGGCTCCTACGGGAGTGACCAGAGCCCCATCACCTACAAACAGATAAGCCATATATAGCTGCACCGAGGTTTTCTTATGGCCCATCAGATAATCGAACTTCAGTAGGTCGTCCTTCTCTAGCATGTTACTATGCACTTTGCCCCTGTCACCCGATTCTTCTGAACAATACACGCTACTGGCCAAATGTTGCCTCGTGTCGATACAAGATATAATTTCTTAATGGTTACAAAAAGGCATTTAAAACAAAATGTTATTTTTATGCCATAAATCTTTTTAGCCATTGATAGATTTTTAAAGCAGAGTGAGAGTAACTTTTTTTGCGTGCTTAGTAATGGAAATAACGCAGATCAGTCAACCAGTGTCAGTAAAACATTTATAACAAAAATAATATTTCCAAGGATGATTGCAAATATTTGTTCCTGTCTTAATATGTGAGAAAATGTAACACTGAGAGCTGCTGTCGAAAATGACCTCCAATCAACAAGAAATAGCATGTAAATATGTTAACACTTCCAAAAGAAAATGATTGATTTTAAATCTTTGTTATAATTTGTGGAAAAAATGATGCGTTTCAGTATTACACAATGATCTTGCCGATGGCTTTCTCTTTCTATATTTTGGCTAGGATTGATTTCATTGCTCAAATTTAAATTTAATTTAAATCAAAGGGGAAAAAATCCAGTGGGGGGTTACCACAAGGGGGCTGCCTTTGATCAAAGTGAAATATACTTATCCAAGTATCTTAGGAGTCATTCTCTAGTGCAAATTTAAATCAAAGTGGGGGATGGCTGTTAGCGCTACTGGCCAAATGATACCTTGTGTCAATACAAGCTATGATTCCTCAATGGCTGAAAAAAGCATTACAGAAAAATGTTATTATTAGGGCATAAGTCTTTTTAGCCATTGATAGGTTTTACAGCATAATGAGTGTAACTGGGCGCTTAGTAATGGAATTAACGGAGATGATTCAACAAATATGAGTAAAGCATTTATAACAAATACAATATCTCCAAGGAAATTTATACTTAAAATCAAAAAGATTGTTGGCGTGGATATTGTGCATATTTATTAATATATACTTAATAGTTCTGTTATTTAACATTCAGCACTTTTTTTCTTACACCAAATGATATATATATATATATATATATATATATATATATATATGCAATTATTTATATTTCAACACTTACATATAGATTTATTTATATTTATATTTATCCATTTGATTATATAAATATATATATATATATATATATATATATATATATATATATATATATATATTATAAATTAACTGATTTAAAATATGTTTTTTTTTTTACACAGTTCTAACCATGTTTCAAAAATGGAAGCTAAAAGCCACGAATTTAATTTTGCAATTAAATCAAAGACATTAGTTCCATTTCATCCTGAAGCGAATTTTGGAGTAACTTTTAAAATTACTGGGTTTTAAAGACACAACTAAAATCACGTTTCCATGGTTACAGATAAATCTACTTCAACTGGATAAGGGGTGTCTGGGTTTTCCTTATGTCTGCATCATTGTATCGGTTATTAACTACATTTTGGTAAGGGTAGGGATGTATTTTTCAAAAGAAAACTGACATCCGTTGAATGCATGTCGTCGGATTTTTAAATTTATTGTTAACGGCAAAAAATTTTACGCCATTTCTTTCTATTTGTAAATTTAAAGATTTTCTCGGGTGTTCAGATTAGAATACTTTTTATTTAACTACGATTTGAAATATTCTCATTTTTAATTTTTGTTATACTATATTTTTTTGAAGAACAGTTAAATGTATTAGAATCCCTTATAGTATGTAGGATTATTTTTACATCAAGTATGTATATTAGGTTACATTTTTTTTTAATATTATTTAAGTAAAATTTATGACAATGACGTCAAAAATAGTTACTTAATTTCACTGATTTAGTAAACTTTTATTTTTTATATATATAAACCTAGTAATATATTGTTTCTCATGTAAGTACAAAGGACATGGGTCATTCAAAAACTGACATCAGGACAAGGCTATGTCTAAGGGCAGAGTCTCGTTTGGGGAGGTAGACCGACCCGATCCCGTTTATGTGGGTTCTACGGGGAACTTTTGGCTGAGCCTAAGGGTTCGGATGTCCCACATTAAACTCGGCCTTGTGCCACAACTACCCTCGTGTGGAAGGGGGCTCTAGTAAATACCGACTAGTATGTGATTAAATATAGCTAATTATATCTCGCTATTGAATAAGGAAGTTGTTCTTGTCTGGGAAATAATTTGAACGCTGTACTTTCAGTCCTTTTTAGAGTGGTGTTCAAATTCTTCCAGTATTTCATGATATTTAGCTGCAATTATTTTAGCGATTCTAAATCCTAACAAGGTTCTAAATACTTTTCGTATCTAAAGGAAATCCATGGCTTAAATTCTACTGAACATGCCGAGGTATTCAGCGTTATGAAAAAAATATGCAGAAAAACTGCAAAGATATTTTTCGTGCTTTCATTGGTGCCTGGTATAATATCCTAAAAGAGAAAATTGTATATTGAATATAGTGGAGGTTTGAAAAGAAAAAAAATTATCTGATCTGATGATTACATGTCTAACAATCTAACAAATACGGAGTAATTTTGCCAAATATTTTGACACCGTAAATTATAACTTTACATTTGAAGGCACTCCCATTTCATATGTAAATACTATAACGGCCTCTCTTTATAATAATTCGTAACTAAAAAATAATTGTTGGTTGTGCCCTTCCTTTAAAAACTATTGATAGATTATAAAGTATAGACAGAGTTTTGATTAAATAAATAATTCATCTTTTAGAGATGTCTAAGTTAGAAGCAATATGTTTCCTTATTCTGAAAGCTTAGTTTGTCGAAATATGGGGTACTCAGTGAAATTCGAGCTTACTATTCATTAGTAAAACCCGTCAAGAAAATTCACCTGAACATTGCTCCGCGCGAGAACGCTCGAATCAGTGTTTGTCGTGAACGGTCTGTGAATTGCAAGAAAGGCAATTTTGACGATGGAGAGAAAAAAAAAATAGGCAGGCGTAGACAGCAAGAAATTGAAAGTGATGACTTTCAGGCTATTTTGGTTTTAGGTCATCCTCAATCAACGTAGTAATTGACAGACAAACTTTGTGTTGATAACTCAACAGTTTTAAGACATCCACGTATATGGAAAACTTTGTAAAAAGAGGAAAAGTGGATTTGACATAAATTGTCCGTGTGAAGCATTGGACAACGTTTCACTAAGTGTATTTCACTTTCTGACAAGAAAAAATAATTCTATACGAGGTTGTTAGCAGAGATAGAAAATTGGGTTCCATTCAATATTCCCAAGCGTAAAACTCGTGGCAGATCCAGAACAGACTGCAACATCGTCAAAAAAAAAATACGTCTAATATTTTTGGGACGTGATAATGAATTGTATTTGGGAAGACGGTAAAAACGTGCAGCTGAAATCTAGGGGAACTGTTACAGCAGAGATTTTCCAGTCGTCACTGCAATGCGATACAAAATCATTTGGAAATGCATAATTAAATATGTCCTTCGGAGTACAAAATTATATGAATTTATATAATTATAGTGAAAAGAAAAGTTTTAAAATATGTAATACGCAAAGGAAGTGCAAGGAGAAAAATAAGATAGGGAATTGGCAGAAAAGATGTACGTGAGAAAGCAGAATATTTTAAAAGCTGCTGTTTTTTTAAAAGGTTTAGGGCAGGAAGGGTATCCAAAAGTGAAAATAATATATATATATATATATATATATATATATATATATCAACGAAAAAATTAAAATATGTAATATGTTTGGTGTTGCGAAAACTTATTTCTCTCCTTTTATAACTGAGGTTCGTCTCACTTTAACAATAAACATTGTTTGAATATATATATATATATATATATATATATATAGATAGAGAGAGAGAGAGAGCGAGAGAGGGCTGACGTTGTAAAAAAGTTTTATGGTGAATTATCAGTCTTCAGATATTTATTTCTGCAGATGCTTTTTTCTACAATATTGCACCTCGTCTCCCCAAATTACACTCACACACACACACACACATATATATATATATATATACACACATACAAAAATATATATATATTTATATATATATAAATATATATATATATATATATATATATATATATATATCATACAACTGCTATCGCAACGAGCAACCTGATTGCATGATCACCACGGATGAAGACCCCTATTAGTACTTCGAGTTACTACTAGGTTTTCTTGCTTCTAGTTCATTTTGCGGGTCTGGTAGTTGCAAAGAGAATCAGTTTACCAGCGATTATGCCCTCATCTCCGTACCTCAGGTGGACATTAATCAATTATAACAATAGCAGATGTGACATTGAAACCCCCCCATCTGAATACACATCGAATGCATTAGTCTTAAATTCTACATAGATAGATAGATAGATAGGTAGATAGATAGATGTGAATTTAAAAAAAAAATGCCCACACTCATAACAGATATTTTATGGTGAAAGTGCGGATAATTTTTGACTTACCGACGTAAATAGATAGATAGATAGATAGATAGATAGATAGATAGATAGATAGATAGATAGATAGATATTGCTGAACGGTCGATGAAGTTTTGAAATTATCTGACTTTTAGGTACCATTTTCAAGTTTACAATATCGACTGGAGCATAATGAAAAATAGTGATTTTTATGCTGAAGTAACCACATGATAAATCAAGCATATTATTCCCTTCATATCCAACCAAAGGATCTGAGGAGAACATTTATATCGGGAGAGGCGAAGAATAAGCACAGGAAGAAAGGAAGCCAGGAGTGTCCAATTTCGGATAAGTATTCAGCAACGCGTTCATACGAAACGAAAAGCATTATCTGTTAAAACCATTTATCGTTTTTTTTCCCTTTCTTTTGCACACAACTGAAAATGTGCCTGTACTTGGCTATATTCGATGTAGACTTTTGCCCATTGCTTTTGAATAACTGAAGAGAATTGTTATTTCGACGAAATGGTCGGGAAACTAGATTTAGAAAATCGAGAATAGACATTTCCTCCAATTAAAATATTCCAAATATTCCGGAGCTGTGAAATATCCTGAGAAAATTCCACGCCCAAACATACATTCTAGCAAACTCATGCTAAATGACGGTATATTTTTCTATCATATATATATATTTTTTCTATTATATATATATATATATATATATATATATATATATATATATATATATATATATATGAAAGAAAGAAAGAACGAACAGTAAGATATATAATCCGGTGTTTTTTATTGTTTTTTTAATATTTATTTTTACAAAACAGTGATCAGTGTAATTTTACAGAGCATAAATATTATAAATATTATAATTTAATTGATTTAAAATCAGTTAATTTATAACATATATATATATATATATATATATATATATATATATATATATATATATATATATATATATATATATATATATATATATATATATATATATATATATATAAATATTCTCCCGTCGGGTTCGACGTGGGAGGGTCAAACAGATAAGTTTCCAGGAAACTGATAGCCCGATACCGGCACATGAGATTCGAATATAGTGGTGGTTTCGTGCAGGACCATCCCCCCTATATATATATATATATATATATATATATATATATATATATGGACTCTAAAAAAGTGTCTTTAGTTATTTGATATATTAAGCATAAAAATAAACAAGTGAGAATCAATAAAATTATATTAAGTTTATGAATTAAAATTATTTTAATAACAAAAAACAAATCGATAATGAGAGAAACTGACAAAAAACATCAAAAAACTGTATGACATAATGGCGAACGGTAGCTAAAACACTCATATACAGGACAATATCCCCAAATATATACAGTAAGATGCATAATATTAATAAAATAAATCGTTAACCCAGATCTTTAAGTGACCTTTATCCAACCACATACACACATTCATATATACAAAACGTTTATGAAATTAACATGTTGGTTGGGTTTTCAGTGGTTTCATCACAAAAAATACCGGAATATTTTATCCATAATGAAGCTTTAATAAAATGGAATCATAAATTTATAAACATTTCATATTTGTGCTTTAGTCTATCATTCTGCTGCATTCTGATCCATATCTGATTTGTATTTGAACGCAATTCTTATACACATACACACGTACACAGACACATTCTTGCTGGTAGAACAAAAATACATAAACTGGACATCACGATGAGGCCCATTATATTATGAATAGGTAGCCCCCACATAAACTTGCCGGCACATTAACCAAAATTTTAGCCACGCTTCTTGGTGCTATTAGCACCTAGCATATAACAACAAACTCAAGTGATCTTTCAAATAAATTGAAAAAAATTTTTAAAAATCGTAGACATCCAAAACAAATATATGACTAGTTTAGATAAAAAAAAAAATCTTTATGCATAAATGACCCTGTAAAGAAATGTTTCAATTTCCTAAAAGCACACTTAACTAAAACAAAAATAAAATTACCTATTCCTACACATAAAACCATACAGATATACTATTTAATCACCAACGAACTTTTCCCACAACTGAAAAGAGTTTTTATAGACACAAATTTGATTTGCCGATTCGACATTTGGGCTTGTCTATTTTGGGAAATTTTGGTAAGTGGTTCCTTCAAAAATATTTTTTTCACAAAATTCTTCTTAATTCAGATACTTAGATGATTCTCTACTAATATATCCACAAGACATCATTTTACCATATCTTGTCAACAAACAAAATAACGTCGAATCCACAGTAGACTTTACTTCTGAATCTAAGTCTACTAACACTTTATATTTCCTCGATATCCTACTTCAAATATATAATAGCAGACTACAGTTTAAGGTTTAAAAAAACTACCAACAAAATCTAGTACATTTTTATTCCAGTGTAACAAGATCAAATAAGGTATAATTAGTGGATTCTATTTAAGAACACTATGAATGTGTAGCCCCCAATACTTACCTAAAGAAGAAATACATACATAGAAAACACCTTCAAAAATCTCCAATATGCTTATTATTTTGTATCTGTTTATATTTCTGAGATGAGGTATTAAGTACACGATTTACATTGATCGGACTATCATCCTCATCTTTGTTGCTATATTTATCACAACGTTTCTTCAGGTGGAACATTCCAACCACCTGAAGAAAGCCGAAGCGTACAACGGCCGACACGTTGTGATAAATATGGCAACAAAGATGAGGATGATAATCAAAAAAAATAAATGCCTATTATTTATTCACAATGCTAAGAAAAGAAATATAAAATATACGACCAGAAAAAAGATATTATTCACACCAATAAACTAGATAAAAACAGACACATAATACTACCTACAGACTCTGTAACATCCACTATACAAAACAGTTTATCCAGTCTAAACAACATCAGAAATAATTACAACTACATCCAAAGATATTATGGACATTATCAAAACCAAAATATCCATAACAATATTAATTCTGAATATATATATATATATATATATATATATATATATATATATATATATGGGAGAACTGCTCCTCACGATACACTGGGGAAACTTGCAGAATTTTAAAAAGATCTCTATGAACACAAAAGGTACTTTATGCTGTGCAATTTATCAACTTTTTTAGCTATACATAGAAATAAATTCAAAGGAATGAAACACTTATCGATCTAAAGAATTCCACAGTTATTAAAAGAGAAAGTAACTTATTTAGAAGGAAAACTTGAAAATTTGAAATATTGCCGCTATGGAATCTTATCAAAATATAAATCTGCGTCCCGGAATTTTCCAATATCTGAATTCCTGAAAGAATTATTATTTTACCAATCTAAGAATCATGACTACAAAATTATATAAAACGGTTAAATTCATAACCTCGTTATTCAAAATGTACAACACTTAAATTAATCCAAAACTAAAATATTTTAAATATTAATTTGCATGCAAAAAATCTTTCACTCACCTTCGTTTATTAGACATTGAATTATTACAATTTGTACCTTCCATAGTTTGCCTGACATTTCACCTATCCTGATGAATTTTTATGAGTCAGGTCAAAAATGTTATAAACTTTTTCTTAATTTTAAGTTTAGAAACTAAACATATGATTTTGAAAAACTAATAAAAATTTTGCTCTTGTATATAAATACATGTGAGAAAATAAAATGCTCGCATTTTCCTTGGTAAAGTCTCTCAGAGGAAGAAAGGTGTTGCCTAAGATAATGTTTACAGATATCTGAAAAAATTACACACACACACACACACACACACACACACATATGTGTGTGTGTGTAGGCGTGAGAGAGAGAGGGAGAGAGAGAGAGATAAGATAAAGAGTAAATAGGAAACGTATATCAATCTAACTTATTTCAATTTTATTAAAGCATTGTCAGAAATTAAGAGAAAGACAAAAAGAAAGAACTTCGATCTTTATCGATTTTATTTGAGTCAACAATCATCGGTATGTTATGTATCACGTGCATTAAAACCGTAGATAATTCCATATGTATATAAGTTTGTACAGATTCTTGTATGTCTAAGCGGACATCAGATGGTAATGTGTATTCGCAATTGTGTATGAGTGTCGGAGGAGTTCTAATGTCTTCACCAATGTGCGGTCAGCCAGCGCCGTGTTGTGGCGTTCCACTTTTATCTGAGACTGTACGTTTTATGCCCGTTCTATTTGCATTAGAATGATACATGTTAGATTCTTTAAGAATGGATTCAAAGAATGATGGCGATATATTGTAATGTTTCAAACATGTGTTTAATCATGTTATTATTAAACTTGTTTGAGACATGTGATATAATATTATTATTAATCTTTCAGGGTGTTTTATCCTTAAATGTTCTTTTCTTTTAATTAGGGTGGTATTAGTCAAATGAAATTTATGTAAGGCATCAATTATATACAATGCCAGATAATTAGATCGTTTTTCTAATCCCAAATCTTTCATTTGTATCCCCTTAATCTCCCCCTCTTTAGCTACATTACCTTTTCTTCAGTATATCCTGTGAATGTTAAATTATTCAAGTCTTCCTTACAAATTATATTTCCCAGAAATTTCAAAGGCTTCTTTCTGATCCGAAGCAAAAACATTTCTTTTTCATTCCTATTTTTGTAAAAAAACAATTCGTCTTTCAGATTCCATACATTTTTTTAATTTGATGTAATCAACTTGTAGCACACATCATTGTTTGTTGCACTTGCTACTGACCATATGTTTGTCTTAAGGGTTAGTACTTTTCTTCTCGTTTGCCTTTACTGCATTGTCAATACGGTGTCAACTGAATATTTTTTCTTTTTTTTACAATCATAAGGCCCGGGAGCCACTCAGAGTAGAGGGCTACAGAATAAGACGAAGTTTATGCGGATATGTGGAATAGATAACTGTTAACTGTATACTTGAACAGGTTAAGATTGTAGAAATTTCTACAAAGCAAGGGTTCATAGGAAGAAGCCGTTCGAGTGGAACTTACATCTCACCGATAAGGAATATAGTTCGTCTAAACACTTTCCATGAAAATAGAGATAGAGCAGAGAGTGACTTGCGAATTTCGACTGTGTAAAAAGGTTTGCATTGGGAAAATAAGTTGTCTCCTACAAGAAATATCTTATATTGTTATGATTGTGTGCCACAATAATAATTACTTGTAGAACTTCTAAGTCTTTTGAAAACATCTCTCATCATATGTTAAATAAATCCGGCGAGATGAAGAATCATTGTCTTGCGCCATTTTCTATTTTTTCAAATTTTTCTACAGCTGATTTATTATTAATTGTTAGTTTAGATTTTTTTTATGTTCATTTGGAAGCCAGAGTTGTATTTCTGTGCCAGTTTAATATCACAAACTTGTCAAATGACTAAAAATAAAAAAAATGAAATGAAGTTTCAAATATTCATAGTAAATTTTCAAACCATATCCAACATTTGGATCGAAGAACATACAAGACTCTTGGTGAATGGGAAAAGCCCCAAAAGAGACACTAGGAACGAGAGATATCAACTGATGATCAGTGAAATGTTTGGAATCACAAATTTACACTTAAAAATTTACCCAAGTTTTGAACTCACAGAAAAGGAATTATGCTTAATATGGCAAAACTTAAAGAAACTTACGTAATATGGAATATAAATTACGTGAAAATCTACGTGAAAATCTACATTATTTACATTGTCCTCATCTTTGTCGTCATATTTATTACAACGTTTCGGCCGTTTTACGCTTCGGCATTCTTCAGTTGGTTAGAATGTCGACCTGAAGCCTTCATTTCGCTCACTGAGGTAGACTGTTCTAGTTCCACGTGTCATGTTTAATGGATATCAGTAATCAGTTATCTCCTGTTAATTTCCCTCTGATAATGTAAATAAGGTTTGAAAGTTATTTTGGAATTCAGACTGAGTAGCATATTTTTTGCCATATTTCATGGCAAGAATGCATGTGGCAGTGTTCTTGGAACCATCAAGCTCTTGGCAGTACATAGAGGCAGTAGAGGCCTCTGTCATAGCATGTATTGGCTCCAAGGCAGTTGTTTGAATTTGCAGAAACAGACATCAAGTGCTATTGGTTTCCTTGTCGTCTCTAAGTCAGTGGATGAAACATCAATACTTCTAGAGCCAAGATTTCCAACGTATGTCACACGGAGGCACACACAGAAACCATTACTTCATCCCATCTGGCAACATATAGTTCTATATCAGATGTTCTCAACCAGGGGTAAATTTACCCCTAGGGGGTAAAAAAATTATATAGTCGGCGGTAAATAATTGAAGTACCTGATAATTTTAAAAAAACCGCCTGAAAGCCGATGATCATATAAGAGTAGCATTATCAGAAACAGCTCCTCGCATAAACAAACTGATTGACTCAATAAATCAACAGTGTTCCCATTGATAATGCTTCTGCTGTTCTTGTTCATTATTTTATGTAATACAAATTAACTTCATAATTTTCTATTTCGAAAACGTTTGATTTTCTTCTTTTCTTTTTTTTTTTTTTTTTTTTTTGAGACGAATGTATAATAATATTTTTATACAAAATCTAAAGTCCTAAACAATAAAAAGGTTCTTTCTGGCCTTCTTTTTTTTCTCTCACTTTATGACATTGATGTACAAATGAATGATGGATTACTAATTTTGTGATCAGAATACTGAATTTTTACTAATTTTTAGTATTTATCAGTATTTTTTATTTCTGTTTTGGTATTTTTACTAATGACTAATTTGCACAATTTTTAGTCACAAATTAGTCAGTACTAATCATATTCATTCATTCAAAAAAAATCTTTTTAGTATTTTCCAAAATTTCTTGAAATTGCCAAAAAAAAAATACTAAAGAATTTTTTTTTTAATGAATGATTATGATTAGTATTAATTTGTAGATTTACTAATACAGTGGATGAAATTAATAATTTTTTTATTAATGACTACAAACGTTAATAAAAATACTGAATTTTATACAGAGTACTAACTTATACTAAAAAATTAGTAGATTAGTACTAAAAAAGAAATCAGTATTTTGAGTGTCGCTTAGTATTTTTTTAGGCACAGTATTTTGACTAAAAAAAACTTAGTATTTTGAATGAAAAAATCATTCATTCATTTAGTCACGAAATTGTGCATCAATGCTTTATGATGGCTATGATTTTTTGTATGGGAGTAGGGGGGGATGGAGAAATACATAAAGCCAAGGGGGCCAATAATAGAGGAAAAGTTGAGAATGGCTGTTTTATATGCTGATAAGGCAAAATGTAAAATAAACCACCAAAATCCCATTTATTTCAGATTTTGTCGGGAATTTTTTGTCTTCTGTTGCTCAGAGATGTTGCATGAAGACATCTGTTGTATTAGTTTTTGTCAAGTTTTTGATGCACACTGCATAATGAGAGAAGATGAGGTTGTTTACATGTATCTTCATGCAGTGGTAGCAAGCTAAAATTTCAGTGAGAGGTCTGTAAAAACAAAATACAAATAATTTCATTGTTTCCAAAATTTACAATATATTCATAATCCTCATAGTGCCTAAAATTGTTAGAAATGAGAAATCATGTTGATAGTACCGCTCCTGTGATGGATGTTAATAAATGCTGAGAATTTTGAAGAAATTTGATGAACTTCAGGACAGATCCTTGTTGAATCTGGCTGGAATGACCCAAAATTTATATAATCGCCCTAAACTCACATCTCTAAATATCACTTCAATAAATAAAACCTTCACGACTAAAAATCCATGTCCTTAATTATAAAAGCGAATGTACACAGAGATATAAAGAGGATTTTCTCTTCTTTTATAGAGAATTAAGCAACATAAAACAAACACATATCTACAATAATTTCCCAAACCATATTCTAAATGAAGGAATGTGAATAGTTGAAAAAAATTAGAAAAGATAATATAAGTAGTGAGCAGTATATAGAAAATAATAAAGTCGCCATGAAATTATAATATTGTAACCAGATACATCTTTATTATAAATCCGCCAGTATATAAAAGTTATTGATCTGATAAAAAGTAACTTATATTTATCATTTGTTATAAAAAATTCAAAACGTCTAATCTAATTCTTAGAAATAATCCATTATCTCAGACATCTAACCTTTGAAAAATAATGTTGTTTACGAATTCTTGTGTCCTTTAAGAGATTGTATCTCCAATACTAACAATCAACAACAACATTAAATTCTTACATTGACCAGACAAGAACCAAAACTTCACGTAGGATGATTTGTCATTTAAAATAAAATAGATATGAAACATTGTAAATTTACTGATTATATTAAAACAACTAATTTACAAATTTGAAAAAGTTAATAATTCTTTTTTCTAGAGAGAACATTTTGATAATGGTCGACCAAACATGTATGAAGAAAAAAAATAGTAATACGTTATCAATATGTAATTTATAGCTCTATTATTCTACATCGATCACTCTTTTATGAACACTAGCATACTATGTAATATAATATATATATATATATATATATATATATATATATATATATATATATATATATATTTATATATATATATATATATATATATATATATATATATATATATATATATATGATTCGATAGATGTGAGTTTGTGACCTGGGTTTCACGCTATTGAGTACCGCGCGTATAATATAAAATAATAATATATATAATATATTACACACACACACACACACACACACATATATATATATATATATTTATATACACACACTTTTCACATATATATTTGTTGCGTGTGTGTGTATATATATATATATATATATATATATATAGAATAGTCTTAAGGTGTGCTATATTTATGGAATAAAGTGCTCAATATCAGAGATAGAGCGTGTGTAAATATAAAAGTGAACATAGAAGTCAACACTTAGAGGCGACAGTCTGTTTCATGCTATATGCAATCGTCAGGCCACATATGCTGTTATTTTTCTCAGATAATTATATATATACGGGTTAGTGGTGCATTGTGGGTATTCTATTATGGCGGTTATTTTACCGGATGTCGTTTGTTTATTTATCTGGGTCAAGTTATATTGCTCGATTTTATTTTTGTTTCTTATTTTATTTATTTATTTATTAACGTAGTAAAAATTTATTTATATCACTTATTTAACAGTTTTGTTTTGGTTTGAGAATTTAATTAAAGTTATTTGTTCAATTTTGGTGTTGGTTGTTGTAGTTCATTCTAACTATTATTTTGGCGGGAAGAGTTTTTAATTTGGAATTGGTTTGTCTATTTATTTACTTGGATGAATTTAGGTCAATTTATTTTACTTGTAGATTTTCTCTTTTCGGTTTTAAGTAACATAGTATTTTTTTTTTCTATCTTTTATTAGTGTATTTATTTGTTTTTATTTTATTTTTTCCGTTTTTCATTTTTTAGGTTACGTAGTAAAAATTTATTTTCATGTCTGCATTTTGAGATGAGCTCGGATCTTTTATATAATAATTTATTTTAGTCGGGGAAAGTAATGATAGCTATTTTTTCCTCCAAGCAAAGTTTGCATGTTTTTTGATTGGTTGTTGTAGGCTGATAACTTTTTCCTTATCTTCCAAGATATTTTTGGTGTGATGTGCGTTTTGTTTTTAATTTCCCAGATATGCTTAGAAAGCATTGTACTGTTCGCATATTGACTATTTGTGAAAGATGTTTTGTGTGTATAATTTCTTTTTTGCTTCCAGGGTCCTTCAGTTACTCCTATGTATACTTTTTCTTCATTATCTGGTGATTTTATCGTGGCTTGGTATATTATGTTGTTTTGTAAACAATTTCCGTTTAAGGGACATTCGTTCTTTATTCTGCAGTTGCACGTGGGTTTAATTTGTTCGTGTGGTTTTGTTGATAATTTTCCTATTGTGCTTTTTATTATTTGTGCCATGCTCTCGGTGCAGCTGTAGCTGATTTTTACTGTGTTTTTGTTGAATATCTTGTGTAGGTGCTTGATTCTGGGAAGTGTTTGTGTAAGAGTTTGAAGAATATTTTTCCTACGTTTGTTTTTACGTTCTTGCTGTACGGTGGGTTGAACCATATGATATTTCTTCTCCTGTTGGACTTTTTTGTATTCTGTGGTGAGTATGCGAGTATTGCTGGGGAATCCGCTATCTTTTAGGGCCGTTTCATAGTCTTTCTTAGCTTTGTTAAATAGGGATTCATTGGAGGAATTGTCGGAGAGTCTGCGGTTAATCGATTTTGGTATCTGTTTGATTATAGAAGGCGGATGGTTGGAAGATGTGTGTATGTAGAGTGGTTTATCATTAGGTTTTCTGTGTGGTTTATATGTGCCTTCTCTTAGGTTGAAGGTAACATCTAGGAAATCTACTTCGTTTAGGTTAGTTTTTATATCTATGTCGAATCCGTTATTTTTAAAAATCTTTATTATTGCTTTTCTAGTTTTGTCTGTGTTTTGTTTGTTACAGTTTCTAAAGATTATGAGACCGTCGTCTGTTAAATAAGTGATATAAATAAATTTTTACTACGTTAATAAATAAATAAATAAAATAAGAAACAAAAATAAAAACGAGCAATATAACTTGACCCAGATAAATAAACAAACGACATCCGGTAAAATAACCGCCATAATAGAATACCCACAATGCACCACTAACCCGTATATATATAAATAGCCGAGAAAAATAACAGCATATGTGGCCTGACGATTGCATATAGCATGAAACAGACTGCCGCCTCTAAGTGTTGACTTCTATGTTCACTTTTATATTTATATATATATATATATTGTATCGGGGCAGCAGATCATTATTCAAATATATTTTGTTAAACATAACAGACAACGAATGAGTCCTTCTAAGTTTGGTATTATGGCTTTAGTTTCGGGAGAAAATAAAGACAAAGACAAACTGTTCAGCAAAGATCAATGAACAGCATAATATAAAAAAGATATAAAATATAGTAAAGCCACTATACGAAGCTTAGAACGGCTCATGATCAAACATAATAGACAAAAATAATATATATTTGAATATATATTATAAATTAACTGATATAAATATGTTTTTTTTCGCTACACAGTATTAACCATGTTTCAAACATGGAAGCTGAAAGCTTCGAATTGAATTTCGTAATTAAATTCAATACATTAGTTCCATTTCATCTTCAAGCGAATTCTGGATAATTTATTTTTTAAAATTTACTGAGTTTTAAAGGCACGGAATAATTCATAATTCAGTGTTCCGAAAAATACAGTGAAATCCAATCATTCAGACAAGGGGTGGTAGCATGTTCATGTTAATTAACTTTTGTTGTATCAGTTATTAGTTTCGTTCGAAAAAGGGGTTATGTGTAGGTAAGTGTAGGGATGTATTTTTCAACGAATTCTCACATACGTTAAATGCATGTCGTCTGGGTTATTTTTTTAAATTTTATTGTTAACGGCAAGAAATTCTTACGGATTTTTTCGGGATATTTAGGTTATAATACGTTTTATTTAGCTACAATTTGAAAATATTTTCACTTTTAATTTTCAATAGAATATATTTCTTTTTAAAACAAGTAAATATACTAGAAGTACTTACAGTATATAAAATTATTTTTTCATATCGCGTATAAGTATGTATATTACCAGGTCCTATTTTTTTTTAAATTATATTTTTAAATATTATTTAAGGAAAATTTATGACAATGACGGCAAATATAGCTAATTCATTTCTCTGATTCAGTAAACTGATATTTTTTGTATTTTTTATAAACTTAGTAATATATAGTTTCTCATGTATATACAAAGGACATGGGTTATTTAATGGCCTACATTTCACTAGGATAATTGCTTGAGTATTAATGCGAGGAATTTTTGTCATAATTTGTTCTTTACCATTTGGTTGTATGGGGGTGTATACCAAATTATTTTTCTACTTCTGTTTCTTGTATGCTTTCCATTTTCATTTTCTATATAACTTAGTTTTGGGGCTTTGTAGCCTCTATCATTTAGAGTTTTATTATAGAATTTAATTTGTTCATCGAAAGTCTTGTCATTTTCTGAATTTGTGCTTATTCTTTTTCCGATAGATAAAGGTATATGCTTAATTTATAGATTAGGGTGATTTTATTTAGAGTGTATATATAAAGGATTGGTATTTGTTTTTTTATAAGGTGTGTATGTATTTTTCTTCAAATATAATGTTATATCAAGGAAGTTAACTTTTTTTTTAATTTAGTACTAACTGTAATTTTTAAGTTTATGCGTTTAAATTCTTTATATAATACCTTTCTAGTTTTATCTATTTTAAAGTTAATAGAGTTTCTAATAACCATAAGACCATCGTCTCTGTATAAACCAATGTCAGTTATATTAATATCACGGTGTGCTGTAAGATTGTATAATATAAAAAAACCTATGAGATCAGAAGATTCAGCTGTGTCCAGTGATCCCAGTGTGATGTCAAAGTGGTCATATAAAATTTTTATCCATTTCTCACATTTATGTACCAGTACCGATTTTTTAGCATTTATTATAATGTTCTTTTCTTCTACTGTAATATCTATGTACTGCGTAGCAATGTCCAACGCATTCATGAACAGTTCTTTAGATATTGATTTTTAATAATGTTCAATATCAAACTGCATTAGTGTAGAGTTGTTTTTTTCCTTTATATAAGTAAACCAGATTATCACGTCTTTGGTATTAATCCAAAGTTTCAGGTGTATTTTCTTTAATTTTTTGATTTACCCTTTCAAGGATCATTTTACTAATCTTTCCGATATCTGGTTTTGTAGGGTTTATTATTCTTGTAGTCAGATTAGCCTCGAAATCTGACTTGTTGTCTTTTAAGGTTACATAACATTCTCTTTCATATAGTCGACCTACTCTATCATTGATCTTCAGTTCATCAGTGATATTTTTGTTTATGCTAGTATTAATATTCTCAACCATGTTGAGGTCATTATTATTCGCCTTTTTGTAGTTCTTATGAAAATCCTTATTTATTAGATCGTTGTAGTCTTTTGTGATTGTTTTATAGAAGTTTCTAGTTTTGTCGGATTTTACTCAAATTTTATCTGTTGTGTTAATTTAATTTACTATTTTATCTAAGCGTTTCTGGAAGTAGCATTTCTTTTCAGGGAAATTTATGTTATTTATTATTTTCAATAGGTCATTTTGAATATATATATATATATATATATATATATATATATATATATATATATATATATATATAGTCCGACCAAAAATCTGGGGAATGGTGCTATCGTATCGGAATTAATGTACACAGAATGGACTATGGACACTGTCCTATATGCACACTCATTATAACTTTCTCATTCACATCTCTTATTTATACAAGTCTTTGGAAAGGTAACGTGGAGAGTGTGGTCGTTTTCACATAATACAGTGCTTCCCATGGCTTATTCGGTAGTTTTTTACCCAGTTAAATATTCCCCCAAACACTATATATCCGAGACCACGCATCTAGCGATTTCTTCTTTCCATAACTCATATCACACTTGAAAGGACGTCGAGGAGATTACTATTCACTATCCCCGAAATGAGTTCCTCGAATGTTCCCATCTACTGAAACGACACTATATAAAACTATGTGGTTTCAGAAGGGGACTACTTCGAAGGTAATTAAGTGTCAAATTGATATGCGTTGTAATTTTTCATTTTATGTTTTCCAGGATTCTTACATATTTTGTTTTTTTTTTTTATTTTGATGGGATTAAATGAGCATAAAATGTCTTATAATTTCCATTGTCCCAACCGCTATCGGCCACTTCTTTACACACACACACACACACACACACATATATATATATATATATATATATATATATATACATTTTAAAAATAAGTATATATATATATATATATATATATATATATATATATATATATATATACACATATATATATATATATATATTTTTAAAAATAAGTATATATATATATATATATATATATATATAGTACAGGTAATAGGTCCGTTTATATATAATCGAGGTGGATCCTAGTAATAAAAAATATTAAAACTGATCCACAGAGAACCCGATGTATTTCTTATAAAAGAGCATATATATTTCTACAGTAAAAACCAAAATTACCTCAACATGCGTATACTCTATTTCAAGCTGGTCTGAACTCAGAAGCTGGTCTGTTTGTCTGGAAATGGGGATATGAATTTATTTTCAATTTCAGCCTTCCTTCGAGATACGCCTTTTTTTATGATAAGAGGCATGTTTTGGTGACTGGGACAGAGTCTGAGGTATGTCATTACAGTGGTAGTGTTCTGGGGTTGGAGTTCATTCATGTCTAGAGCCTTTCATTGTAACTAAATTTCTGTTCCAACCATAGGGGTGCTCTGTATATTAGCAACAATTGTGTTTTTTCTGGGGTTTACAGTAAATAGTATTTAGGCCAGAAGGGTTTATTATTATTAAGTTATGGGGGATTTAACAGTAAGACCCATTAAATTAAGGTAAATTCGTTATTTGAATGATAGATTCATAAATTGTGGGTAATACCGGGACACTTAATTGAAGCGATCATGCTAATCAACACATATATACATACATAGATAGCTATAGACATTTCTATACGTTTACATATACATATACATATGTAAATAACCATGCGCACTCCCCACATATACATATGCATGTATTCTTATGTAATTTTGAATCTGTTACTATGTCTACATTTCGTAATTAGCTCTTTCTGTTGATTTAATAATTTGCATTCATTTTTGTATTTTATTATCCTAATTTTCTCCTCCAAATATAGCGTACACCTATCTCTAAAACTATTAGGGGGTGTTCGTGAAATCTAAAATTTTCCAACTTATTTCGTGAATCAGACCCTTTTCTTTCAATTACCTTTTTTTTTTGTCGAAAGGGCTGTTTGGTGTTTTAATTTTAGATTTGTAAATGAGTGTCTATGTATTGATACTCTGTTTAAATTCTCCTACTGAAATGCTGATATAAATATTATAATTTGTCATATTTTCATTGCTTTGTATACTACACTTTTGGATCTGCATTTGCCCTCTACGGGGCTGTTTTTCTTAATTCTACAAAGAAAGGGTGTTTCCTTGCTGGATTTAGTTTTTGTTTTCATGGAATTTACCGAAGTTGTAATTGTTATGGGAATTAATAATTTGGTACATATTATTAGTGCAGGAGTAGTTAATTTTTATTGACCTCCAGTTGAATATTTTATTTAGAAGAATTTTTGTGGTAGTGCTCAGTATTTAATTTTAAGAAGTACTGTCCCATGTTGATATTTAAGTTTTCAGAAGGAGGAGGTTTTGAACAAAGTGATTTTTCTTTTCCTATTTTTACACCTGTATCCTACTTTTTGTGTGTCGGTATTACATATACTGTTTATGTAAGAGAGCTTATTCTTGAAACAACTTTTCCTATGGTTCTTTATTTTTATTAAAGAGTTTTTGTCATTGGACGATAGTTTGCTAATTCTGTTGCAAACGGTAGTGTATTTTATTAATAACATTAAACCTTTATGGTCTAAATAATATTTAATGTAAATGCAAGGAAAACACATTTGTTGGTAGTATAGGGAGCACCCCCGTAGTGGTAACCGAAATTTAGTTACAGATAACGAAATGCTCTAGCCATAAATAAACTCCAACCCCAGACCACTTTCCCCCGTAATGGGATACCTCCCGTCCTCCAAAGTCATTAGTCCCTTATCATAAAAAGTTGTCTCTCGGAGGAGGACTGATATAAAAAATAAATTCAAATCCCTTCTTCCAGACAAACACTTAAGGGCTGAAGACAGCTGGGTTCAGACCATCTTGAAATAGACTATACTCATGCTGGGGTAATTTTGTTTTTTGCTGTAACATATATATATATATATATATATATATATATATATATATATATATGGAAAGACAGAGAGAGAGAGAGAGAGAGAGACGTTCTGCAATTAATCATCATATCCAGGACGCCATAAGTTGAAACGCTGATTCTTGTATGACCAGTGAAGTGCGCGTGTGTGTGTGTGTGTGTGTGTGTGTGTGTATGTGCGTGTACGGACGTGCCAAATTCCATAGAATATCACCATATAAAGGTATTGATAGGTAGCACAAATTTAAGCTGATATGACATCTGGTAAATCACTACAAACATTGCCAAGTCTGCCCATATTAAAGCGAGGAGAATTTTCTGAGTTTGGACATGACAATGTAGTCGGTTCAAGGGTCATCAGGCATTCGATTTTTGATATGTTAGCGACTTTTGATGTCACTCAATCAAACGTTACATGTACGTATCGGAGGTAACAATAGAACGCATTACTGCTCATAGAGATCAGAGGCCGATTACAGATCTCTAATTATACAAATCCATGGCGTCTGGTTAATTATCAAGCATTACAGACACGTGTTTAAATAATTTACACAGCGCATATCCAACAGATCTCTTGTATACGGATGCCTAAGCCCGCGAAACTGATGTTTGTTTCTCAACTGGGATTGTTACACCATTGCTTATACCCTATAGTTTTATAGGGTGAGATATGGCTGGATGTATCATTGTTACACTTTTTTTTGCATTGATAAAGGTTATATCTAACCCATCCACCATGTCGTGATGGGCACAATTTTTAAACAAGGTACTGTGCAGGCTTTTATAGATTCCATAATGGTAAGAAGCGTGTTCCGATGTCATGGGTTGTGTGTTCGCTAGTATGTCACAACCCGTCATTGGCTGATATGTTATAATGATTTATGGTTATTGTTCTATGTAACTAAACAACGATGCGTTATTCCAACCGGATATATAGTTTCATTGTAAACGAGCCGAAGTTACCCAAATTTAGACTGAGAATCTTTCGGAGACTTCCTACGGATGGCGTGGTTAAAATCTCCACCTTATATGAGCCTCATTATGCAATGTAATGGAGAGGCCGGTTCACATGCAAAATCCTTGACCGATACACGTCATCGATTGAGACAACAGAGATAAAAATCCCTCCGGCCTTCTGTTCATTTTTAATCGATTCTATACTGAGTAGCTAAAGCGAACCCATAAAATATAGTAAGCATCTATACATTGATTTGATATATATATATATATATATATATATATATATATATATATATATATAGTGTATTTAAGCAGAAATCATTCATTTATGCATGTTTCATTAAAGAAAACAGACAACATACTGCGATTAATCGTTTTATTTAATTTTTGTTGTGTTCGAACAAGTGTTTTCCTTTTGAGGCATAGCGTTTGTAGAAACTGTCCAAATGTTCTATAATTCCGAGCGCTTTCCGCTCTAATTTTAGTCATAATCAAGGATGATTTTATTTTTTTCAATTTAATTGGTTGCGTGTTGCGTGTATGTTTTTTTCGTCTTATAGAGATGTTTTATTTTCCGAATACAGCGCATTGTGCCCGTGTTCGTGGTTAATATAAAGTCTTGGCTTTTTCTTTTTTATTATTAAGGTTTCCGTTAATTTTTATCGACATTTTTACATGGGGATGGATTTATTATGTTTGTATTTTCTACTTGTATGTTTCGTTTGGAGTTTTTTAAGTTTGTGCGTAGGCTTAAATAGGTTCCAATGGATCTGTGGTCGGATAAGGCGTCTGGATAAGCATGTAGTCATGTGACCGATATAATTATTTATGAATTCGGTTCCTTCAGGGGCATTTCAAATCATAGATAATGTTCGTTCGTTCTAATTTTGATTTGCTGGTGTGTAGTTATTTTTGAGGATGAGGTTAGTACTGCTAGTGTATTTCTTTATAATATGTCTATGTAAAGATTCATCTTGTTTTTAGTTAATGTGCACTTGGTTTCTGCACAAAATATTTATGTTATTTTTGACTGTATGTTCAGTTTCGTTGTTATTTACTTTGGGGAGAAATAGTCTATTTTTGTGGTATGTAAGGTTGTTAGAAACCTATTGTTAATTAGTGTCCTTTTTACATTATTTACTTCTTTAAGAAAAAGAGTAGTCGAGAGGACAAAACATGCATATATATATATATATATATATATATATATATATATATATATATATATATATATATAAAAGAACAGTAAGATATAAAATCCGGTGTTCTTATAGATATTTTATTTTTTACAAAATAGTGCTCAATGTAAATTTTCGCTTGAAGATGAAATGGAACTAATGCTTTTAATTTAATTGCAAAATTAAATTCGGGTTTTTAGCTTCTATTTTTGAAACATGGTTGGAACTGTGTAGCGAAAAAAAAACCATATTTTAAATCAATTAATTTATAATATATATATATATATATATATATATATATATATATATATATATATATATCGGGTGTAACTACAAAATTATCCAAATCGTGTAACAGCTTGAGACAATTCTTCAGCCCACAAAATGTTTAATATGTAAAAAAAAAAAACAACTTAAATAATTGAGATTCTTTTTCCATGCTTTCAGATAAGACGTTTAGCAATCTTAACACCATTTTTCTAAGAATCACTGGAAAAACCCTTTGCCCTTTTTCCACTAGAAATAGAAAAGTTTAAAGTCATTTTGTATCAGCCCCACTATGTCTTTTTAAATAAGCAATGTTTTAAGGAAAATGACTATTCAGGCCATCTGTAATGATACCAACATTCATACTCTGGCTTTCATCTTCAAAGTCCTTTCAATAATCATCAAGAGAATGATGAATATTTTTCAAAAAAAGGAAACAGTAGAAAGGAAAACTGGATCAGGAAGTCAAAGCAGAAAGAGTGATCATAATTTCACCTTGATGTTACATAGATTCTTATTGTTCAAAGTAGAGTCCAATTTTGTTATAAAAATCTCGAAGATTCCAGTAAGACATCATTAATTATTTCTTAGATACAACGGCTTAAAGCTTAATCTAATAATTCGTAAATATTGCTTTTGCACGATTTGTACAATTGTGTTGTAAATTATATATATATATATATATATATATATATATATATATATATACATAACCGTTAAAAATCAGCCGCTCCTGCAGCAATACCGTCTATAATATTATTAAATCACATCATAATAAAACATTAAGCAAATTTTATAACGATAACAATGTTTTTCCACCAGATAGCAAACTCTCTTGTAATTGTAGAACCAGAAACAACAGCCCAGTTGGAGTTATATGCAAATCCGAAAATGGTATATACCAAGCTATCATTTTCCTGTATGAAAATGTAAATAATAAAAATGTATACATCGGAATTTCAGCTGGGATCTGGAAACATGTATTCTACAATCACAAGCGTTCTTTCTCTGGCCCTTATCTAAAAACCATACAGCTCTTTCTAAACATTTCTGGGAATTAAATGATATAACCTTCACCTCACAGATAGAATGGAAATGTATAGACACATACCAAACCTAACATTTTCAGAAATATATGTAATTTTTGTCTAGAAGAAAAGTAAAATAAAATAATTAAATATTAAAATACTAACCAGCTACAGAATCAAAGAAATGAAATCATATTTAAATGTCGTCATCAAAATAGATTTAACTTATCTTATAAATTGAATTTTATAATTATTGTATTTATTTTGCAGTCATACAATTATTCTGCATTATTTATTGAAAGTTACGTTTTGATTTATGGCTATGTACACGTTTGTTCTTATATGTATGTGTATATGTATGCATGTATATGTGTATATATATATATGTGTGTGTGTGTTTGTATATGTATATGTATGTGTAGGTCTATATGCGTATGTGCGTGTGTGTATGTGTGAATGTGTGTGTATATACATATATATATATGTGTGTGTGTGTGTGTGTGTGTGTGTGTGTGAGAGTATATTATATATTGATGTAAACATGTGTATTATTGTGTATGTATGTACAGTCAACGACAAAATTATTCGTCCACCCATCAATTTTTCATATCTTTATCCATTTCTCAGAATCTAATGCCTGTCGAATGTCAAAAAAATAAAGAATATAAAACCCATTTTTCAGAACAATAGGGGAATTGTGCAAAATAAGGTAAGAGAAACTTATTCGTACAGAAAAATTGCACAATTTACATTATCTTAATAGTCAATAGCATGGAGCCACATCTTTATAACTTGCTGCAATCATTTTCTAAAGTTTTTAGTGAGAATTGAACAAGCCTTTTCTGGGATTTTCTTCCATTTTTCAATGTTTAGACGTTCTAATTCCTAAAGGTTCTTTTGGTGACCGCCGACCTATTCGAAATTTCAATTCTTTTCATAGATTTTCAATAGGATTCAAGTCAGGACTGACTGAAGACCATGGCAGATCTATATTCTTCTTTTTCTGAAGCAACACAGTTACTAATTTAGACGTATTATCTTGATCGAAATTATATCGCCAACATATATGAAGATTTTGCGCTTATACTTGTGGATTTTCAACCAAAATTTTGATATAGTCTGCAGACTTCATTCTTCCTCTTATTGCAAGTAATTGTCCATCCCACCGCCTTGAGCTAAAACAACCCCAAAATATAATGGAGCCGCCTCCATGTTCTAATGTTGCCACTGTGTTCTTTGGGAGGAAAGACTCACCTTTCAAGTGCCAAATCTTCTGTACATCATTATGTCTAATTTTTCTTTCATTATTTCATAGTACTTGTTCCCAGAAGCAATTTTCTTTGTCCAAGAACATTTTGGCAAAATTAAACTGAGCAACAATGTGACATGTTTTGTGAAGAAGGTTTCGTCATGGTCGGTTTCCATACAACCCATTTCTAGTTAAAAAAAAAAACAACGTATTGTGCGAGTACTTACGCTAATCCAGATTATATCCAAATTTTTGACGTTGTCTTTCAAAAAAACTCTTGTGTTTATATTAACACCGCGACAAAGATTTGTGTAGTTCTAGGTGACAGTTTAGATATTCTTCCACCC